>VZRR01004399.1:298559-444411 GCA_013398015.1 Oreocharis arfaki | reverse complement strand
CTGAAACCATTTGCCCATGTGCTCTCCCCGCCCCCCTCGGACTCGGGTGAACTGAGGCTGCAAACCGTGTGACTCTCTCTCTGCCCCTGGGAGCAGCCTGCCAACAGCTCCTCTCCTCTGCCTTGGGGGCCAGCCCGCGTGCTGGCCCCAGGCTTTGGGGAGGCAGCATGGAATAAAGACCTTTGCAGTGCCATGAGGAGAGCCTTCTCACCTCCTTTGCCATCACTGAAGTTGCAGGCTGGCAGCTGGAGCAGCGGTGCGGGGAGTCCGAGATGGACTGCAGGAGGGCAGAGAATCCCTGCCTTGTCCCAAGAAGCCCCCGCTGCGCTCCCAGGGAAAGCTGCGGCAGCTAAGCAACACCCAGCACTGCAACAGGGCGATATGTTCATACTTTGGTTTAAGGTTTTCCCTTAACATTTAGGGTGCCATTTTCAAGACAGAACGCTTTTTGCATTCTCAAAACTATCACTGGGATGTGAAAAGACAAAATAAACTCAGTATTTACTGACACTTTCCCACCTCAGGTGAGGTTTTTCTTCTAGGACTTAAGTGTTAAAACATTGTCAGTGAAGGTAAAAGTCTGGCCCATTATTACCTGAGAATACTATTTAACTAAGTACAGGCCAGATGAGATTGGCATTTTTAAGGCAGATTTGAAGGGGAGTAATTCCTCTTTGTCTTTTTTCCCGCAGTATAAGTATGGAGACTCTCAGAGCTGTCACATGACCTGGATGAAAGCTGTATAAAAGGTGCAAAATTGTGTCACTGCTACAAGTGTTGCAAATACATCAATTACAGAAGAGGCAAAACTGGCAGTGGAATGAGCACGGTGTCACTTCACATTGTTGGCAGAGAGATGACTTTTAGCACTCTAGGTAAGTTGTGTCATTGCACATGTCATCAAGAGTCATAACAATGTCATATATTTAACTGACAAACCTCCAACTCCTTACTGAGCATTTAAGGAGGGTGAATACAACTATATCAGCTGGCAAAGCAGCTGTCATCTTGCAAACTGACTTTCCTACCTGAAAAAGACATATGAAATGTATCAAAATGACTGGTTTTTGCAGATAGCTTCTTGTTCTCTGGGACAGGTATAAAATGTGACCATATTACGTTGCAGCTTTCCTTCTTTTTATGTCTCCAGCCCTTAGAGCAGGGGTCACCTGTCTTTCCCAGATGGTACACCAATCTGTATTTTTCTTGCCTCAATTAGAATTTAAATGCACCAGCAAAAGGTCAACATGACCTTACAGTGCCTGACTCTGAGTCAATTATACTCAAGTATTTTTTCTCTGATGCAAGATCTCCCGGGTAACAATAATGATGTAGGTATTCAGGCAAATATTGTATATCAGAGATGTCTTTCTTGTCTGTCATCCCTGTCCCAGCTGCCTGTTGCTTACTCAACTTCAGCAAATGACTGTAATGGCTTTGAGACTATGCTAACTGTGTATTTTAAATGTAAAATACGAAAATAAGAAAGATTTTCAAAGCAAGAGCCTCATGGCATGGATGTCGAAACTTGAAGTAACTGATCGTTATTGAATAATTTTCTACAATATGTGAAATACCTTCTAATATGGGCTGATCACTTCTACCTTAAGATATACAGTGGGAGACAGAAAAGTTCTCATAAAGAGTCTTTAGACAGAGTCTATGGACAAAAAGTCCTTTTTTTTCTGCATACCTCAGTACTACAAAAAATAGTTTTCTAAAAAACAACAAACATTATGTATATATTTTGACACAGATCTTATAGATGTATTTCTACATATATCTTTGTATTTAATTTTCTAACAGTGAATCCAAAGAACAGACTTTGAAATAAAATGTGCTTTACCCCATTTACGCCTACATTTCAGTCAGCTTGAAATATTATTCTAATGTTTTGCATAAAAATTAGTGATATTATTCTATAAAGCACAATAACAAGCATGTATTCTAGTTATGTATTAATTCTTACTACTGAAACTTTCAAAGAATAATTTTTTTAACTCTTATGTAAGCAAAATGAAATTTAAGCCCACAACAATGAAACTATAAACTATTCTGCAGACTAACTTGCTTTTGTTACTTCTGGTATGTGCATAGGACAGCAGGACAGACTAAACAAGAAGTGTGATGCAAGACCACTCTGGTAAGAACTGTTAAAATTAATGGTAATCAGATTACTTAGGAAGCTTGTTTTTACATTTTACACTGAGCAAAGCATCATGATATAATAACTCCCCACTACCTGAGCCACCTGTAATAAAAAGACTCTACAGAAACTTGACTGTTAGGTAAACATGTTTACCTAATGCAAATTACATTTGCATAACAAACCAGTGGCAAAGCATGATGCTTGACATTGTTTGTCATTGCTTCTAAAAGAACCTATGTTAAGAGTGTAGGAAGAATTAAATTTTCTTCTAGAGGTAAAAAGAAAGGCAAAACCCATCTGATTGAATTTTGGACAATTCAGATATCCAAAATGAGGATGCAAGCTACTACGGATCCGAGAAAGTTTATGGTTCCTCCACTCAAAAAAAAAAAAAAAAAAAAAAAAAAATTGCAAGGATTTTATAGTATCAGCTGAAACAGGTGGGTTACATATAGGTCTGAAAACTATTTTCAATTTTAGGATATAATTTTAGGTTCAGTCTAAGACTAGACTGCAAACAGATGACAGCAGGAGCCCACACTTGTAGTTTACATAGTGAAAGCTTGTAAGGCCCCAGAACTCGTTTGCCAAAGTCCCTTAGAGGGGCTTATGGTTCAGGTGTTTTTTTTTATGTACCCTGAACAAGAGAAATACTGGCAAGATACTCTCAAAAGGTCAAAACAACAAAATCTTTACTGGAAAATTTCAGAAAATCAGGGAACTTTGGCAAAAGTTTAAGGCAACATTCAACCAACATTGAGCATTTCACAAAGCATTAACTTGGCAAATTCTAAGCCCATTCAACTTCGCAAACTCCAACCCATACAATTTAAGTTACTCAAACTTCAAGAAGAAGAAGTTAGAAGAAGGAGAGAAGAGATATAGAAAAGAACAAAGATAGCTACCACTCCTGTTTCCAGTGGTGTTTTAGATGATTTAAAACCAAGGGTAAGTAGGGTGAAGGCATGTGCTCACATGATGCTTTGGCTTAAGTACGCTTCGGCTTTCCTAGGCCCTTCCCCCAGGTGGGACTTCTGGTCATTTGGCCACTCAGAATCTGGGTTAGGGGCTCCAGGGTCAGGGTGTGGAACATTGCCTCCCATATGCCGGGGTTTGCCTCACTGCGGGGCTGGGATCCATGCCCTGGAGGTGTGGGGTGTGTGGAGCAGGGCATCGCCTTGCCGGGGCATGACCTGACCTGCCCCTTTCCCCACACATGCACCTGAACAGTTTCAAGCCAGCAGTCCTTCCAATCTTTCACAAAGCCTGAGACCATTACAATACATGTTGTAAAGCACAGGTCTTTGCAAATACGCCTCTACACACCAGGTTTTACACTGCGTAGGATTATGACTGATAGCTTTTATGAACAATCAATCATTGATTAGCTCTAGGTGGCCACATCATATTTTAGAATGAAAAGTAAATTGAGGAATATTTCATAAATCTGTCTCATGCTGAATGGAAAAAAAACCCCAGTTTCCAGAGCTCATGACCTTACATTGTTTTTCCATTGAACTATGTGTAATTAAAACTTGAAAGTTTAAGTTTCTGTATTTTCTTCAGCTGATTACATTTTCTGATTTAACTTCTCATTTTTGCCACTTCGGAAGAGAAGCAGAGCACTTTCACATCAACTTAAGTACTGCTTAGGATAGAAAATATTTTTAGTTCTGGAAACAAAATATGTTCGTTTAATGGAAGCATATATCTTTAAAGTCATAAACTGTCACTCACAGAAGGTAGAAATACTGGTTTCACATATCAAAACCACTCACATAGATATGAAAAGTGAGCCTTATAGCAGACTGGCAGATTGTCTCTAAACAGAAGAGAATTAAGGAGAGATGTATTCTTTGCATGTCTTTTAGCTTGTTTTTTGAAAAACTTCACCAGTGACGATAAAAAGTCTGCAATATATATTTGAACTCATATATTTTCATTTAAAAAAAGATTTTTTTTTTACTTTTTTTCATAATAAGGAATTTGTGTTTGTCGAGTTCGTACCACTTCCCTGCATTTCTGCAATCCTTTAGTAGAAAGTACAGCGAGAACAGAATTGGACTGGATACTTTCATACTTGAATACACTGAGTGTGCACCATTTCAAGACAGATGTATGTAGTTTTACCACTGTAATATATTGTAGTGCAAATATTGTGTAATGGGTATGAAACTGTATTTGAGAGCATATAAGAAATTAAAGTAAAATAATGCACTTGTGTGGATTTTCTTCTCATCTTCAAATGTATAAAACACTAATTTGGCTGATAGATTCTTGTCAAAAAAGTTACCTGGGTTTAAAGTCTCTAATTAATATCTTATTTTAGTGGAACCATATTAAAGAACATGATATTCATCACCTACAATAGATACATTTTGTTATTGTAGTATACTCACTCCTCTCCCATACAATGCATACTGAACAACTATTGATCTTAAACTTTATGTATCTTCTCATAGTTGACAATTTTCTTCCTAGAGGTTTCATTACTGATCCTTCTAGGTGGAAAAAGAAGCATAATACAGTTCATACTTGTAAATTGTGCACAGTGAAACACAGTTGGCATTTTGTTATTTTGATTATCCTTCACTGCTTAAAGATTAGAGAAGAAAAATCTATTGTATGTTCTCTTGTAGTCTGATGCACAAGAATTTGTCACTGATTCTGAACCTGATCCAACTCTGTTTAAACTGGGTATATAGACAACCATTGATTCAAAAGAAGTTGGATTGATGCAGTATTTGCAATGCAAAACTGTGGATATAATAATTCCAAGCTTCCAAATAGGAATATTTAATGTTTAAATCTGTGAAGCACAATAACTGTTGTCAAGGTTTTGTATTAATTTAGCTGGTAATGTATTAGATGATATAGTTACTAAACCTATACAGGGAGAAGGAAAGTAAAATAAAATAGTTAAGGGAAATTAGCTAGGAGTAGGGATGACAATTTAAAATAGACTCATTTTACAGTTTCACTCAGCATCAAGTTAATATCTGTCAGAAAATGTCAGGCAAGCTACACAAGAATAGCTCATCTAAAAAATTTGGGCCTTAGAAATATCAGAGATCCTTCTAATATCAAGATTATTGGAATAAGCCCTACATATGTGATGCAGTAAATTTTGAGCTATTTTTTTTCCTTTTCCATAAACACTGATCTTTATTTTTGGATGGACTGTGTTCCAATCTTGTGTAGTTAATGGAGTTTTATTCATTAGAAATAATTTAGTCCCAAAATCCTCAGCCTGATTTATAAATAACCACTTCAGAAAGTACTAATCTAACATGGTTTCTTGATTTTTTTCTCAAATTTCTTTCTCACGGTTTTGTACAGGTCACTAATAAAATATTGACTCTAACTATGGAAATTAATCAGAAGAAAAAACCACTGCAAATACAGCCCGCTTATATTTTGCTATTAAACTTTGTGAGTTGTAAAAGAGTTACTAGATAATTTATTGTGGAGTGAGGGAAACTAGAAGAGGCAATAAGCAGAAAGAATTATTCATTTGTAAGTTTATGATGAAGGAGCTACAATTCAACTGCTTTTCTGTTCTGAGTTGATACTGGCTTACTGACAATGTGTTATTAGTGCTGAATGCTGATACATGGAGATCAGTCATCTGAAAAATAACGTATCTATTGTGATCAATGGGAATGTCATTAATTATAGTAAACAGAGGATACATTATGCTTAGTAGTGGTACATTCAAGATGGTAGATGTTTTGGTACTCAGCTGTATCTCACCATTAGAAGGTAGATAAGTTTAGAAGAAAATAGGTTAATCATTCCATTTTAACTCTCTCATCACTAAAGTAGTTTAAAGTGACCAAAATCTATACCATAATTCCTAGATAAATTGTAAAAAATATTAGAACCTTTAATATTTTTAGGGAATGTATGCCTATATTCAAGCATGTAAATAAATTTTAAAAATATATACATGCATATAAACACTGACAGTAGTATATGGTAATGTACTACTATTTTTGAGTCAACAGTTTATTTCTCAGAGTCTGTTATTTCTTAAAATAATGAAACATGGTATGATTGAGCAGCTAACAAAAAGCAACATTCTTCAAATAGCTTAATAGCCATGAGTCCGGAAACACAAAGGGTGGCTGACCACATGCTCTTCCCTTCTGTGCCCTTGCACATTCTGTAAACATGAAGTTGTTCATTCAAACAGCATATCCAAAAGTAATCAAAGTTTGGTAAAGGTATGATTGTCTGACTTGGGAATTTATAGAAATGTGTTCTCTGCCAGTATTAAACCGTGTAGTGCTCACTTCCTCAAACCCAAATCCACACAGCTTCTGAAATTAATCAGCCTGAAAGCCAAATGAATCCCTTGGTTTGATTCTTTCCATGTTGAGGATCCTTGATTTGATTCATGTCAGATTTTCATTTAATGGTTTGAAGGAATAAAAGAGGGAGATGTGCCAGACAATGGCTATCATTCATTGCTCTGACAAATTTAATTCCTGGAATAAATGAATACCTTTTACATTGAACCTTGAAGAACTGTATTTTGACTTTGTGTTGCCCTCCTGATGTTTAACAATGAAATCTTTCTGTCTTTCTTAGAAGTCTCATATTTTAAAATAAAAATAGAATGGCCAATATAATGACTGATATCACACTGTACCCCTTGTTTATTTTTTCTTTTCTTCTTTTGGTATCTTCTCTTAGTTCCATAAGGGCTGCTCTGGAAGTGTTTTATTTTGCATTTGTTAATCAAGCACTGGAATGCAGCACAAGTATCATAAACAAAAAATTAATTACTGAGTACATTTTATCCCTTTCAGAAGTGCTTTTGTTATGTAAAACACTCAATTACATTTGCACTTTTTACAGAATGCTCAGCTGTTGTGTAGCAAATTCTTTGGTTGTTTAGTGATATAATTTCCTAACAGCTAATAAAGGAACATTCAACAACTGAACCACACACTCAATTTAGATAGGAGCATCCCAATTATTTGCACTTTTTTGGCAGGTAGGCAGCTGTGTGGGCTGGTTGTTGCCTTCTGGCTTTCATAATATTTGTTTAAAACCTTTGTTAGTCTCTCCCTTTCCTGGTAGTTCATTGTCTTTTTCTCTCCACTCATGCATGATGAGCACCACTGATGAACACAAAGCCTGTTAAAATCCAGGCTTAAAAGAAAAAAAAAAAAAAACCCCTCTTGTTAGTTTCCCTTACATGCCTGTTTGTTATCCTTTAATGATTTCCATTCAAACTCTATAGTTTTCTAGATGTCATATCCAAATTGGTAAAACAGGCTACTCTTGCAGCTCTTGTTTTTGCAATTTCTCTCTTTTCTTGCTAATTAGAGGCCCAACACTCCTGATTCCATGTGTGTGACAAGTGTTACTGATTTTCTTATCCAAGTTCATCTTTGTAATTCTGTATTTAAACCATGGACATCAAGTGTTTTATTATCTTGTCTTTTCACCAGTCTCAGCAGCAAGATACATTCCTTTTCAGCTTGATGATGGAGGGAGAAATATGGACAACATGGATTTCTGCTCACTTTAGTTTTCAGTTTTATCACATATATCATTGCTTAATATTAGTTTTCTTATTATTCTAGAAGCATTATAAACGCTAAATTAGATGGGCAAGACTTGTATTACTTAAAAGAGCTGGCAAATGCAGTACTAACAAGGAAAAATATACAGATTCATCACAGAACAAAGAAGTCTGCAAAAAAAGCCTTGTTTCCACAAAGAGCCTACCTTAATACATTGTAAAAGACAGCATGGTGCTTAAAATCACTTATCACCCAAAAATTCAAGAATGATCTACATCCATTCTGCCGGTGTTTAGACACCTTAGTGAGATTCTGAAATTCACATGTAGCTCTCTATGTATAGTGGAGAGAAAGAAACATTTCTAGAATGGTTTCTACAGCTAAATTTTTTTGGTTTTGTTTTTCAAAATACATCTTTAAATTTAGGAATTAAATATTGACTATGTTGGTACACTGTAAGATACAGATTCAAGAGTTTTATATGTATTTTTTTCTCAAGTTCTTGCTTGGTATTTTAACATGATGTCTAAACCACTACAGGTAATGTAAGCATTTCTTTTTTTTTTTTTTTTTTTTCATTTAGGGCAATTATCCTGAGATGAGAAACTAATTTACACTGTAAATAAGAATTAATCTCTTACACGTGACAAAGCAATCATAACATGGTTAAGTAATGTGCTCAAAAGAGATCTGGAAGGAAACACTTATTTCTGCTTTCTGAATATTCTCAACTCTTTTGTTAGGAAGGAAGAGTACATGAATAAAAGAGAATCCAATGCTAAAATAATCCAGTGTTGGAATTTAAGATATCTGGGAGAGATACTTAGCTTAACTCTTGCTAGGGCTTGACTCAGCTGCAACAAATGCCATACAACAGGCAAATACCTGCTATAAACTGAGGCTGGGTGAATTTACTTTGGATTTGTTTTTGTTTAGCTAAGAAAATCCAACAATACAGTGTAACAGGATTTGTCTACTACACAAAATAAGTGCCACAAGTATTTTGAATTTTTATCTTAAATATTTTCATGTAATAATACATTTTTAAGACATCAACTTCATAAATGCATATTATTTTGATATTTTATATTGAAGCACATATTGGAATTGTGATGATGAGATGAGAAAGAAAAGAGAGGTCTTGATTGACCTCTGACTGACTTTTGTGCAAACATTTCAGTCTTGCAAAGGGTACATGAATGTCACTATTTTTAGTAACAGCAGTGTGGTCTTATGTTATCTGAATACACAGTCTTTTCATCAGTCTGTAAAATTATCCAAAATAGGATAGTGTGCTAGGCTTAGGCTGGTAGAGTTAATTTTTTTCCCTGTGGCTGGCATGGAGCTGTGTTTTGGAATTGTGATGAACACAATACTAATAATATAGAGATGTTTTTGTTTTTGCTGGGCAGGGCTTACAGAGAGCCAAGGCCGCCTCTGCTTTTTGTATGGCCATGCTGGCAAGGAAGTTGGGGGTGCATGGGAGGTTGGGAGGGGACACAGCCAGGACAGGTGACTCAAACTGACCAAAGGGATATTCCAGATGATATGTCATCATGCTCAGTATATAAAGGCAGGTTAGAAGGAGAAAGGGGGGATTTTTGGAGTGATGGTACTTGTCTTCCCAAGTCACTGTTACCTGTGATGGGGCCCTGCTCTCCCGGAGAGGGCTGAACACCTGCCTGCCCATGGGCAGCACTGAATTAATTCTGGGTTTTGCTTTGCTTGTGTGCACAGCTTTACTTTCCCTATTAAACTGTCTTTGTCTCAACCCACGAATTTTCCAGCTTTTACCCTTCCGGTTCTCTCCCCAGTCCTGCTGGTGTGGGAGTGAACGGCCATGCAGAGCTTGGCTGCTGGCTGAGGTTAAACCATGACATACACAATCAGTAACAAGAAAACATAAAAAACTGTATCAAATATTGTCACCTTCAGATATTGCTGTATATATTTCAGTGATATGGATTATGTTCTCTGAATCTGGATTATGGACATACTTAAGCAAGATATGTAAAGACTTGTGTGATATGAACTTTTTTAGAAATCAATTTAACCATGTTTTTTATATATATTAAAAATGGGAGTTGCACATTACTCCTAATCAAAAAGGGTGCATTTCTGTTACTCCCAATTCAAAACCTCTAATTGTATTTAAAATCATGTATTTTGTTGCTAAAGTGAATTTTGAATGTTATTTCGTACTACCTTGTAGAGCTTCCATTTTCTAACATTTTCATGGGGTTTAACTGATGGGCATTATTCTTAGAGACTATGAAAAAAGTACATCTATGATTGGGTATAACTTCTCTTAGTAACAGAAACATAAGAAATAGTTTTAAACAGATCTAGGTCCTTGGAAAAATAATGGAAAAATGATGTAAGAACCCAAATTCAAGCAGTCTTTAAAAATTAATTTTCCTTGTATATTTATTCCTGACTTTTCTCAGTGTTGTTTTGTGGCTCCTTTTTTGAATAGAGAAAAAATGAACAAACAAAAACTAAACCCCCTACAGTATAGTAAATTATAAAGCTTATGGAAGCAGTGATTGAAAAGTGGAGTCTGTATTCTCTCTGTGCTTTGGACAGTGAGCTTTCATTTCATACATCATTTATAAGTATCTTCAGTGACTTCACCAAGTCAGTAAAAACCTTTTAGACAAAGAAAGTCAGATGTATATATTTTTTCTGAACGTTGAAAAATCCACTTTATTTTTAATTGAAGAATTTTCATTAAAATCCCTGTTTTTCAGTTGAAAACCTTAAATAGGTTAAGACTGCCTTGCTTGCCTCAGGATTAGTCATTGCCTTAAAATGGGGATGTATATTTAGTTTTTCAGGAAGCTGGGAAAAATCCACTTTCCCATTTTTTTTTAGTTTAGTGCCAAATAATGACAGGCTGTTCTCCATTCCAAAAAAAAAAAAGGTATGGAGGAATGATTTAAAGCATTTTTTTTTAATGTAGACCCACATGTAAACAAGCTACTCTTTGCAGTTTTAAGAACCACTAGCCTAGACTGCCACCTACACAGCAATCTAAGAAATATTTTTCTCTCAAAAATACTTGAAAATTTCCCCGAATTAATCTTTGACTTTCATTTACTTTAAGTTTCTGTTCTGGGTTTTCAAGTTCTATCCTGACTCGAACCTTACATAATATGCTGGATTACCATGTCTCTCCCTGTTCCAGTTCAGCAACATTAATTACAGGTTTGTCAGTCCTTCATACCTTCTGTCTTGGTCCTATACATTTGTTAATTATTTTCCCAGCTATTATTTGGCAAATCCCTTTGGTTTTGTCTTTTAAATTCTACTCTAAGACTGGTTTATCACGCAGATATAACCTGATCATCCTACACAGGCTTCAATCTGCACTAAGGATACTGTCAGATCCAGAGCACAAGCTGGAATATTGGAACAGCATAGCACTAAACTGTTAGCATGATGCCCAGCACTATGTTAGTTCCACTCAACAAGTAATCTCTCATGCAATGCACAGGCTCAGCTCAGAGGGTGGTGTCTGTAGAGGACCATGTTTTGTCTCAGACAGAGAAGGTGGAGCAATGTTGTTTGAGCCAACTTCTTGTTCCACCTGGAGACTCATGCTCGGTGCTGCCCCACCTCAGACTCACTTCCTGGGGAAGAGCCCAAAAGGGCTGGCTGCACATGTGTGAATGAAATGACCAAAAAAATCTTGTTTACATAAGAGGTGTGCACGAGGTTGACTATAAAATGGAGTAGATTGGTCCTCTTCTGCCTCTTTTTCCTCTCTTTCACTTTCTTTGTTTTACTAATCCAGATCTGTGGTTATGAACTCTCCATGTTCAACAAGTGTTAAGACAATGTTCTTATATACATAGTTGAACTTTTATGTTGCCCTATGTGCAGTCAGCAATTGGAGTTGATGATCCTCAATGAGTCTCCTCCAACCCAGGATATTCTGTTTTATTTCTACTAAAATTGAACAAAATAATTTTTTTCTAATATATATCTAAAAATATTTAGCTATCCTATTTTCGTAGACTAAGTGACTTACTTGGGTGCTCAGCTCTCTCCTCATCAGGAAGCCGTTATTTATGCTCAGTCTTCATCTTTGCTGCAGAATAGGCCTGTTATTTCTTATCTTGTTCGTAGTGTAGAGTGTAATTTTTCCTTTGCTTCTTTGCCATGACCTTTCATAGAATGCTATTATTATATACTTCTGGAATCTTTTCTACTTACTGTCAAATAATACTAGCTCTTTCAAGATTTCCTTTAGGACACACTTTCTGGAACACAATTTTCTGCTCTAACTAATCCTAAATATGTTTTGAAGTGTGGTGCCCAGATGTGGGCAGGGTAAAAAGGCAGAATTGCATTATAGACAATCAAATAAGAACCAGAGCTTATTCCATGACTTTGAAGTAAACAAGCAGTAGTCTAAATACCTACACTATTTAATTCCTTAAGGTTTCATAGCAAGGATGTTATATCCAGATTGCCTATGGGGAATGGTACCTGGCCCATGCCAGCCATAAATATGTGGCTGGAAATTTCCTGGATGGAGAAAAGTTGAACCATCTCAAAGAAGGATAGGGATGGTGGTATTAACTTAACATTAGAAGTTATTGAGTTGCAGTGCTCAGATCTGTGACCTGGTCACTTGACAGAGCAATTTGAGTTTTTTGGCTATGCCCAGAATTATAGCACACTTTATTGTAACACCAGTTTGCCTCTATATTCAGGTCCATATCATACCTTTCTACAGTAAAGATATGTACCATTTACCTTGCAAAGCCATGGACAGGATTCCAACATGGGAGCTTGCAGATGCGTGTTGGAAAATCTCTATAGGACTACATTGCAGAGCCAGCCTTGGATGTATCAATAGTCAAGCTGTAGCATAACCTGACTAATGCCGATTTCATTAGCTTCTAGCTTCCTCATAGAAACCAGTGATCTCAAGATGAAGACTGCTTTGGTAATGATTATCTGGAGCAGCTCAAACTGTTAGACAACATCATACAACAGCTTTAGTAACCCAGAAAGACCAAAAAAACTTATTTTCTATCTTGCAGAAAAGACTTTCAAACCTAGAGTATAGAAATTAGGAAGGATATAAACACCCTTGCTTTTTAGCTAGACCTCAGAGATCAGAGGGGCTGGGTGTGTTGTCCCTATAAATGGGATTCATCACCCAGTGTGCAATAAGCCAATCTCATACACAGAGCCGAGGTCTTTATTTCATGTTGTCTGAAGATGAGTGCTAGGTAGTAAATCCACAAAGCTAGCACACCAATTCTCAAAAATTTATGCTATATATGCATTTTAATAAACAAAAAAAAATATGGTTCATTTGCTGCAAGTTACCTAGTTCTCTTCTTAATTGGTATTCTACCTTCTATTGATTCTCTTGATTCTCGTACTGACTAGTCCACATACTTAGTCTTTATCCTCTTTTTAGCTGTATGATTTCTTGAGTTGGTGGGTTGTTAGTTGCAATCTCCTCCTACTGGAATTACCTTTTACCTAGATGAGACTGATTTCAGCACAGTTGCTGAGCTGGTTCTGTTAATTTCTCATCTCTGCCAAATGTCTTTGAGGTCTGTCCGCTACCAATAGCAAATCCTTCCCAAGCTCTGCTGTAAAACTGTAGGCCTAAACAAACTAAGCAAAACAATACATCGTTCCCCATCTTTAAGGCTGTGAGGCTTGTTTTTCAATTCACTCATAAGGCAAGATCCTGTTTCAGAACCCACTTCACTTTCGTTTTAACTCCCTGGGCTTATTATTAACTGCCTCTGACTCTTGAAATATCAGGTGTAGCTGGGCTTAATTTCTGATTGTAGCCAGTTTGGCATTGTAAGATTGCACATGTTCAACAAGACCTTTTACAATCACAGATTCACAGTTTGTTGAAACTACAGAGATACAAATCCAGAATTGCTATTCATGAATGTGGTAATTCAGTCAGGCTAATTTTACCATCAATCAAGCTTAATTTCACCTGGGTATCATTCGATGTAGCCAGAGGTGCAAATCTTACCAAAGAGGTGTCCTTGTATTCTTCCATGAAGTATTTCAAATGAAAAAATTAGACTTCTGGGAGAAGTGGAGGTAAGACTGTTGTCAAATAACCTGTTGTAGCTGTCATAAAGAGGGGGAGGGGAAGAGGCAAAGGCAGCCACTTTATATGTAAATGAGGAGTTTTGAGTTAATATCTCTCTTTGTAACGAAAGAGCGAAATCACAAAGACTGTGGGTCATGCATCTGGCACCTCAGTATCACTCCCCCTGCCGAAGGGCTGATTATAGCAATAAGGATCATCCTCCGCTTGATAACCTGTTATCCCTATCAGCAGGCTATAACACCCTTTAGCAGTCTATCACAGTAATCCCTTCACCACACATCTCATAGCTATAGGCCTCATACCGAAAGAGGAAAGGTATGTTTTGTCTGTACGTTCATAACAGGTTGCAAAATAAAAAAGAAAAACATGTTCTCTATGCGCACAATAGAAAAGGAAAAATGAGATTATACTGCAGCAAAAAAAATGTTCAAACATTAGATAAACTTTCATAAAAAGCAGGAGAATAAAGCATAAGAGTAGATTCCCTGGAGACCTTAGGCAGCCTTTACTACTCAAAGTCCTTGAGAACAAACTAGACAAACACTGGTAAAGGATGATGCAGAATATTCTTTGTAATGAATCAGAGATAGAACAGACAGACACCTGAGGCTATTCACACCTTATTCTTTGAAATAACATCATTTTTTGATCCACTACAATTCTTCAGCCACATTCTGAAGTGAAATGCAATTTGGCCCACTATTTACCATTTTTAATATATACACTGATTAGTATTCCTACCCAGATGAAATATTTTGTACTTTCCTCTTTTGTAGTTTATTTCAAACTATTCCTTTAACTTGTCAACAGCATTGTCTATTTGTAATCCTGTATTCCAGACTTCTTACTAATTTGCCTAGCTCACTGATATAATAAATTCTTTATTTCATTTTTCAGGTCATATTTTTGCATGGTATTAAAGCCAAGCATGTGATTCTTCCAATATCCAACACATATCAACTTCATACATCCTCTCAGAGAGAACAGAAGCTGAAAATTGCCCAGACTGAGCTTGGTGTCAGTGTTTTAAGCCCTGCACCAGGGCCAGTTACATCTGCTTCCCCTGCTCCAGCTTCAGCTCCGCGGTTAACAGAGAGGTGACACCCCTCTTCACTGTAGTCACTGTCTGAAAAACCATAGCTCTTTGTGTGGCTGGAGTCCCTTTGGGATCATGGGGGCCACTGCCAGGCTGCACCTGGCAGCACAGGAGAAGTAAGTGGAATGTGACAGGGAAACCTATAAATATAGCACCAGCCAGAGCCCAAGCCCGAGGAGAAAGAAAACATCAATGTCACACTTCTCTCAGCAGACAGCTGCACGTGCTGACAAGTAACTGACCTCCTGTCTCCCATACTTCTTGAGAAGGGCTGAAGCATCAACCTTAGGACCCAGAGGGACATTGCAAAGATAATCATAACATCAGAGAAAATGCATATATACTAGGAAGACTTTAAAAAACATCTCCCACAATTTAACTGCATTATTGATGAGACTATGGCCTATAACATGACTTTGAGTGTAAGAACATGCCTTCAAATAATTTCATCTACTACGTATCTTCCCCAGATCATAAATATTTAAATTAAATCAAGCAGGAATAACATTTCAAAACTGAAGATCTTTTTCTGGATCACTTCCAGTAGTATCACTAAAAGACTTGTGTTATTTTTTTACATGCAGTTTTTCATGTTGTTGTTAGATACGTAACAAACAAAAAACGAAAAACATTCCTGGTTCCTGTGAGCAGTGCCCCCTGCCTTATATATTAGGGAGTCCTGAGCTCCAGAAATCAGTGACCACCACTGATGCTTTAACAGGTAAGACATCTACTGTAAATTATTTTCCTTTCTTCTGTAAATGTTTAAAGATAGATGGAGGTCAGATGCTTGAATATAGTCTGTATTGAATAGAATACTGAGCACAGATCATAAGATAAAATAAAAATATTTTCCAGCTTATGATTGCAATATTTATTCCTGTTTTAGTTTCATGTTGCTTCAGTGTACATATTGTCCATGAAATACATCACTTAAATGTGCATGCATCCTCGTGTACACACACATAGACCTCCAACTCCGTTTTAAAGAAGCTAGAAGAGCCTATGTAAGATACCAGTGAATAAATGTTTCAGCAAAGACCATTTCCTTTACCAAACCTTCATAGCCCTGTCTAGATATTGCAGACTCATAGAAGGATGCAAGTTAGAAGTTGGAAGTAACCTAGTGCAATGTCTTGTATAAAGCAAGATTAAATTTGAAGTAATGCTGTTTTGTTCAAGGCCAGTTTGGTTTCATGCATCTCTAGAGACAGAAAATTCACCGTTTCTCTCTGAAAACTGTTCTCATGCTTGCTCACATCCCTGTTGAAAATGTTTTACTTGAACTATAATTAGATTTTTTCTTGCTGAAACTCCTCTCCACTGTCTCTACTCCTCACACTGTTCACCTTTAATAAAAGCCTGAGTCTGTTTTCTCCACACTCAGCCATGCTCTGGTTAGACCCCACCTTGAGTACTGAATCCAGCTCTGGGGATACCAACTTAAGAAGGACATGGACCTACTGTAGTGAGTTCAGAAGAGGGCCACAAAGATGATTAGAGGGATGGAGCACCTATCCTGTGAGGAAAGGCTGGAAGAATTGAGATTTTTCAGCCTGAAGAAGAGAAGGCTTTGGGGTCACCCAATTGCAGCCTTCCAGTACTTGAAGGGAGCCTACAAAGAAGATAAAGAGGGGCTTTCTACAAGAGCATGTAGTGACAGGGCTAGGGAGAATGGATTCAAACTGAAAGAAGGCAGGTTTAGTTTAGAGATTAGGAAAAAATCCTTTAATGTGGGGGTAGTGAGGCACTGGAACATGTTGCCCAGGGAAGTTGTGGATGCTCCATCCCTGGAAGTGTTTAAGGTCATGCTGGATGGAGTTCTGAGCAGTCTGGTCTAATGAAAGATTTGCCTGCCTGCAGCAGGGGGATTAGAACTAGATGGACTTTAAGGTCCCTCCCAACCTACACCATTAAATGATTCTGTGGTAATTAAACATGGAATTTTCTTCCTTCCTGATCATCATCTTCTTCAGGCTGAACAAACTCTGTTCTGTAGCCTCGCCATCTCACCTCAGTCCTCTGAGCTCCAGCCTGTCGCTCACCTTGGCAGCCATCCTTGGAACTTTCTCCAGTCTTCTAAAATCTTTCTGGCACTTCAAAGCCCCAAAGCAGACACAGAACTGTAGATTTGGTCTCATACACGCTGGACAGATTTGAGTTCCCCCATCATTCTATCTGTCAGCTTAGTTTTTTATTGATGCAGACCACACATGTTTTATCTTCACCCAGGCATGGGTGTACTCCTGACTCGTGGTCAACTGTTGTAAAGTCAACGTTATGCCTACCTGTGGGAATTAACAGCAGGTCAAAAAGCCTGTCAGAGTCTGAGTCTGACATTGGTCTCAGCACAGTCCATTTCTACCTGTGAGAAATCTAGTCGAGAGAAGCAAGAAATTCAAAACAATAGAGGGAGTAAACAGCAACAAGGCTGCAGCTGGCATTTTGTTTGGATTCTCGGGATGTCTATGTTGTAGATAACTAATAATAGTATGGTGTAGTTAAAATAACCAATGAATCTACTGTAGTAGCTGAGCAACCAATGGACAACTAACACGAATGATAAACATACAAAAGTGTATATATATGACACTGGCTCTTGGAATAAATGCTTTTTGCCTGCACTTTATGTTAGAATTAGCATGTGCCACACATCCGCCTCAACTGCAACACCTACCAATAAGATGAGTCCCTTGCTGCAAAGCTGCTTTCTCCTCTTTTCAATTCTCACCTTCTCTTTTTGCTGCCTTAGTCTATTCCAAGTACAAGACTTATCATTTCTTTTTCCTGAATTTCATGGTTTTTCTTTCTATCCATTTCTTTAATTCGTTGAGTACTCTTTGAATAGATTTCCTTCAGAATACTGTTTGCTTTTTTTTGACTAAATAAAGTACTTTTCTGCCTTTATAGGAAATAACTGATATGTACAATTAAAGGTCATACACATAGTGAGTACAAACCTTTACTTAATTTTAGATCCTAATTCTAAATTACATTAAAATTGTTAGTACATCACACGGAAAAAGAGGAAGAAATATGCATGTCGGTATAAACATAAATTTTATTCAAACCATGCTGCAATTTTTGAGTCATGAAACAATCTTTAACAAGTCATCTCAAATGTTTTAAATTATGTGAGGGGTTTTTTTCAGTAAAGGTCTGTTCTAGTGAAGAAGAATCTTCATTGTTCTGAAAGTTTTCTGCAGATCTATTATGTATGTTCTGCACTTGATTTGAGATAGTAAATTATCTCTGGGATAATCTACCAATACAGCCAAGTTCATTTCAAGTTTCTGTGAACTTGTTGCATATTTTATATTTCACTGAAGTTTTACTCTCCTTAGAATATGACTGGCCATCAATAGCAATCATCTGTCTCACTGTGTCAAACATAATGAAAAAAACAAAGTAACACATAAAAAAGCTGATGCTAGAAATTCCTATGTGTTCTACTTGAATAAAAACCATGAGTTCTTAGTGTGCGAAGTAAATCTAAATTTGACAGGGGTTGCGGTTTTCTACTGTATTGTGGAATATTATCTGTCAAAACATGGCCCATGAAAAAGAATACTACCAATACAGGCTGCTAGCCTGACAAAGTCATTTCAGCTATGACACCGAATGCCATGGAAAACCTACTGTTCATCGCTTTTTTAATCTTCTGCTACCAAATAAAATGCAGTTGAAAATCTAAGGTTTCTTGCTGGGGGAAAAAAAAAAATTGAAACTGCATTTGTGGTTTTCATTCCAGAGAAAAGATGGCATACTGTGGACAGAACCCCTTTTTTGGCAACTTTGATTTGAAATAGAGAAGTTGAATGATCTTTTACTGCACTGGAGTCACAAAAAACTAAACACTATGTTGAACTGAATTAATCAGTGATAGTTTTAAATCTCTCAGTATCAAGCATTGTGGTAAGAGTGTTTTAATTGTTCTCAGTTCTGCTGAGAACCAATGGCAGGCGTTGGATTCTTATGTGCACTACCTGTTACCAGAAGTCATAAACTAAGAGGAAAATGAGATAAGTATCTGTTGAACTTTCAGGGCATTAGGTAGCAGGTGATTGTAGCCATGAACCACATCTGATTTCATATGTCTTTGACAGCTTCTCTTTTAACAGCTATCTAGTAGTTGCTACAGATCATTGAATAATCAAAATGCATTTCATACTAATGAAACTTCTTTGTTACATAAATAATGAGATACCTGTTAAAAATCTTTCACTGAATGGCTTTATGTTCTTGCTGAAAGTGAAGCTTTTAATTTGTAGGAAGAAATCTTTACTGATAGTAACTATTGATTTAGTTTGTACACTTTCCAGTGTCATAAATAAACTAACTCAGATATATAACTTGAAATAAGCAAAAAATTAGCTCTTACAGGTATTTAAGATAAAGTTCCACATAGGATAATTTTATAGTTTTGGTAGTTTCCTTTGTCTTTCTGTTGCTCTCCTTTTTTTTTTCCTTATGTCTCCTATAAGATACATATAGACAAAATCTGTGGTTAGTGAATTTTCAAAAACTTAAAACGTGAATATGTATATTTAAAAGATTATAGAGCTGCGTTCAAAACACTTTCAATTTTTGCTTTTTCTTCTTTTAACCCTGTTACTCATTTTCTTAAACCTTATAATCTGCTCCGTTAATGAGTGATTAAAACTACAATACTGAATTCCTAGATTCCAAACTGGACACATTTCAACATATTGAAAAATGTGTTTTAACAGGAAATCAAAATATTTTGCACTAATGAATGAACAGATTGTAGTTTTTAACACTACTTTTCACCTCCTTTTTGTTCTCCCACAAGAATGAATGAACATTTTAGAGATGACATAGAGGTGTGGTTTGAAAGAAATGTTGGGGTTTTCTTGGTATATTATTTACCATCAAGAAGCGTGATTAAGAAGTGCACTACTCTTCCCATACACATTGTAGCTTCTGTGATTTGCACACAAACAGGTAAGTCTAAAGCCACCCAACTCCGATTTAATTTGCTACTGTGCAGTCTATTTACTAATGATGTGCAACTAGAGATCATGCTGTTTTTACAATTACAGCATCTGACCCAGACTTAAATACTTAGTTGCCTAGGTAGACACATGAGTAGGATTTGCAGTAACTCACAGCCTTTTTTTCAAGAGCACTAAGGCTAATGAAAGGCCAGTGGCACAGTAAAATGTCTGCATCCTTAGATAGCTAACTACCTTCTGAAATCAAGTTCGTTCTTCTTTGCCCATATTTCTCATCAGTGTGTCATGACATTGTATTTTTCTGTCAATGCTTATTGGGCTGACTGTTCAAAAATTTCACCCTCACACAATTCAGGACAAAGATGGATTTATTGCAATAACAGCCACCTGTATGCCCAGCAACACTGTGTGAGTACTTGCTTAACATGTGAAAGTATCACAATCAATTCTCCTCACTGCTTGATCCACACAAGTAGCAGCACATCAGCCAAAACATGCTAAGACTTCATCATTTCTGTTATGATACTATAGTTGGAATTTTTTCAGTCCTCTGTCTGAAGTTATAACACATAAAGGGGAGAGGATTGGCCCTTTACCTTTGATGTCTTTAGAAGGTACTATAGTCTTGCAAAACTACGAAGTCAGTTCATATGACATTGTCCATTGATCTGGTTAAAATTTCATAACACAATTAAAGGTAGAAGACTCTGAAAGAGGAGACTAAAGAAACAGAAGGAGTAACTCTTGCCAACATTCACATTGTGGAAGCAGCCATTGTTGAAGTCCTTGCCAAAATGTACATTCAATATTACATAAAAGAGAAGAATGAAGGAATAACTACTACCTAGGATAGTATATTAGAAATAAATATTATTTTTTATTTAAATGAGATAAATAGAGGTTTTTCAAAATTACTTTTTTTTCCTAGAGAAAAAATAAATGCCTTACCAAAAGTTGTTGGCTATTTTGAGTGGAAATATGTACAGTTATGTAAGAAAGACTTCTGAGATAACACCAAGAACATTTTTGTAAACTCAGATGCGCTATTTCTCGAGGTGAGTTGAGATGGCTGCCTGACTGTCACATAGCCACTCTCTCACTCCTCCTTCTCAACAGAACAGGGGGAAAAAAAAGATAGAAAATCTTCATGGGTCAAGATAATGACAGGAAGATCACTCACCAATTGCCATCATGAGCAAAACAGACTTGACTATGGGAAGACTATTTAAATCTGTTGCCAACTAAAAGTACAGTGGGATGGTGAGAAACATCCCAGACTCAAATTCACTCCTTCATTCTTGACTCCTCTACTTCCCCTGCCCTGATTTGTGCAGGGAGATGGAAGGGGGAGTTGGGATCAGTCCATAACAGCTGCTCTCTGCCACTGCTCCTCTCACACCGTTCCCCTGCTCCAACGTGGGCTCCTTTTCATGGCCTTCAGCTTCCTTTGGGACACCTGCTCCAATGAGAGGTCCTCCATAGCTGCAGGTAGATGTCTGCTCCACATAGACCTCCATGGGCTACAGGGGGATAGACTGCTCCACCATGGTCTTCTCCAGAGGCTGCAGGGCAACCTCTGCTCCAGCTCCTGAAGCACCTCCTCCTACTCCTTCAATGACCTTGGTGTCTTCAGAGTGGTTGCTATCACAGATTCTCATTCCTCTCTCTCACAACTCCAGTTTTTTGGTAGTGGGTTGGTTTTCTTTCCTCCTTAAGCACATTTTCCCCTGAGATGCCCCCACCTCAGCTGTGCCCTGGGATGGGTGAATTGGAGCCATCTGGAACCATCTGTGTCCTACACGGGGCAGCCCCAGCCTCTCCTCACAGAGACTTCCCACAGCCCCCCGCTGAGGTTAGCACCAGGGCACCTTCACCCTGTACGCCTGTCTACCTTCACTTTCCCTAGATAGACAGTAACTGGAATCAGGGAAACTTTGGATCAGGGAATCGTGCCTGTTCCTGTCCTCCTCTGCTCTCTAATTTTAGCTCAGGTCTGGAAGATACAGCTGACTATAAAAAGAAGTTGAAGTATTTCAAAGTCAGGTATAACGTGAGTATAAACTGATCTGAAGATTTCGAAAGAGGATTTATTGGTGCTCCATTAATGCTGGCATTGTGAGAACAGGTGTAATAACATTTTATTCTTTTCTATTTAGTGAAATACTGAAATACTACTGAAAACCCACTGAAATACTTTCTAATATAGGGATCTACATCAAGACCTTTACGTGATAGACAGCTGTATCTAGCACTTCCAGTTAGTTTTATTGAGCTTCAAAATTATTATTTGTGGTTTGTTTTTTTTTTTTCCGACTTATGTCTGTAAATCATTAGTCCTAAAATCTCATTTTATGCTTCCATAAAAATGAGTAAATAAGGTGTTTTTATTTTTTTTAATATCATTGTGATACCTTGTAACAGCAGCTGATGGCTGTGCATGATTAAATGTTGATATTGTACTATCATTTGACCTTAAAAGGGGAAGTGTTGAGACTCAAGTATTGGTTTCTCACTTCCTAAAGTGTACTAGAGTTTCTCCTAGAAATTAAAAGGTTAAATTCTCAGCCATCCTCAGCATTAAGTGGGATGAGAACTTTTCTTTCACACACAAGTCAAAGAAGTGATTTTCATGAATATATTTTTTCCTTTCCTGCTGAAATTCTAAAGCATGAAAGCAGAGACTCATGAGGAACAGGTGGAAGGTAGGCTATTTCTAATCTCAAAAGTTATTTTCACCTTATTTTTTTTTCCTTTTTTTTTCCTGGTTATGTTTTAATGGAAAGTCCAGGAATATAGGCTTCTTATGATGTTTCATTATTTATTTTTATGGCCTGAAAAATTCAAGAAGGGCATTGTCTAAGCAAAAGCGGCTCATTGATTGACAAAAACCAAAGGCTGGTTTTTGTCAATATTCTTTGAGCTGCGTAACTTTTCTTTCCCAAGCTCAGGTGTCAGTAAACCAATAGGCTTTCTAACATTTTGGATCTAAAATTAAGGATGTTTTTCCTTACTGTAATTCAGCCCCATAAAGGCATGTTTGAATTAACTTCAGCATATAAATTCATGTACAGTGCTATCATCTTCTCTAGGACCAGAAGCAGTTTACGTACATCTGCAGAGAAGTATCTTGGGTCATAAGCATGAGAAGGTATTGCCTGATCTGGAGGGGAGAGGCTACTCAGAGTTACTACTCTGGTTATGTTAATAAAGGAACTCCAGCCATGCTCTCCTCTTTCTCATGGAGAAGAGATTTTCTTTGAGGTAGTTGATGGGGGACAGAGAAAAGGGAAGACAGAAGAAATTCAGTAGAGAAGATAAAGACCTATCAGATCTTAGATCCTTCACATGGCCGTTTACTTATGAAGGGAGTTGCCTTCTCTTAGAGATTTCCTGCGCTTCCTTACGTATCCAATTTCATCATGCAATGTAATGAAAGAAGTTTAATCATGTTTCTTGTGGTCTCCAAACAGCAAGCTCATACACTGGAATGGATGAGCAAAAGAGATGTGAGAGCAGACATTGGAGTCCAAACAATCTCAGAAACGTTCCTGAATTCGCAAGTAAATATCTTTTTTAAATTTCTTTCTTTAGTCTGCTTTATTACTGAGTAATTTAAATATTTCAGGTTACACTTGCAACCTAAAGTATAAGAGCAGAAATGTTACAAGAAAACCTTTCCTCCTTAGATGTGTAACCCAAAATTCAGCACTCTTGATTTTTTAACAAGTCACATCAGATCAGGCTGAACACTGGCAAACCTATTCATCAAATATTACATTAAAAAAATAAAGCGTCTCACATTATTCTGATAGTATTAAACACACTTTGTTTGAGCTGGGTAATGAGTAAACATCTGACTCACAGAGACTTGAACAAATACATTTAGATTTATGCACAGTGTGTATTTTTCTGGAAATACGGGAATAATATAAACCAGGTCAGAACAAGTGCGAAAAGTCTGCACTGAAGCTTCTGCAAAGAAATTAATAAATAACATGAGTGGACTGTTAGATGGATAAGAAAGTGGCTGGACAGTTGTATCCAGAGGGTAGTGGTCGATGAGTCAGAATCCCAATGGACAACAGCGACATGTGATGTCCCTTGAGGTCCATAATGAGACTGGTGTTATTTAATATCTGCATTGATAACATCGGTGAAGACTTTGAGTGCACCCTCCACACATTTACAGATGGCTCCAAACTGAGTGGTGTGGTGGACACACCTGAAGGATGGGATGCCAGCCAGAGGGACCTGGACAAACTTGAGAAGTGGGCCCATGAGAATCTCATGTGCCTTAACAAGATCAAGTGCAAGGTGCGGCACCTGGATCAGGGCAACACCAGGTATCAATCCAGGCTGGTGGATGTACAGATCAAGAGCAGGATCCTGCTGAGAAGGATTTGGGAGTGCTGGTGGATGAGAGGCTGGACGTGACTCGGCAATGTGCACTCCTGGGCTGCATCAAAGGCAGCATGGCCAGCAGGATGAGGGAGGTGATTCTGCCTCTCTACTTTGCTCTGGTGAGACTCCATCTGGCGCGCTGCATCCCGCTCTGGAATTCCCAGCAGGGGAAGAATATTGACCTGTTGGAGCAAGACTAGAGGAGGACCACCAAGTGGATTAGATTAGCTCAGTGGGTTAGAGCATGGTGCTAATAATGCCAAGGTTGCTTGCCCTTTATGGGCCATTCGCTTGAGGATCCTTCTGGGTCCCTTGCAACTCACATTATTCTGTGATTCTGTAGACAGATGGAGCACTTCTCCTATGAGGAAAGGCTGGAAGAATTGAGATTTTTCAGCCTGAAGAAGAAAAGGCTTTGGAATCACCCAATTGCAGCCTTCCAGTACCTGAAGGGAGCCTTCAAGGAAGGTGGAGAGGGACTTTTTACAAGAGCATGTAGTGACAGGACTAGGGGGAATGGACTCAAACTGAAAGTGAGTAAGTTTATATTAGATATTAGGAAAACATCTAATATTTTTATCTCTTCTTTATCTAATATTATTATCTCCTCTTTAGTGTGGGGGTAGTGAGGCACTGGAACGGGCAGTGAGTAAAAGTTGTGGATGCTCCATCCCTGGAAGTGCTTAAGACCAGGTTGGATGGAGCAGTCTGGTCTAGTGAAAAGTGTCCTTGTCCGTGGCAGGGCTGGTTAGAATAGATGATCTTTAGAGTCCCTTTCAATTCAAACCATTCTATGACTGTTTGATTAAATAAATGGTATAATGAAAATTCTGAATATTAGTAACCTGTAAAATAAAAGCATTCTAAATTATCCTGATGAAAATAAATTTCATGACATTTAATATTTTCATAAAACCACCTGAGTAGAGCTAAACAAATGCAAATTCTCTTGCTCACTGCTGCAGTAAAAGCTGTGGAAATATAGTATTAGGACCTGTTTGTGATCAACACGGAAAAGAAAACAAGCAGGTGGGACAGTATCTGAATGAAATCAGTGCTCAATTCAGAGCAAAGATACTGGAGTCTTTTGATCAGTCTCCTCATGTCAGGGTAAAGAATTGTGCAATAGTTGTGAGGAAAGTTGAATGTAGGAACTACAGTGGATACACTAGCTATCAAGGTATTAATGTATTAATTTACTTTATAGGATCATAGGTTATGTGTAAGCGTAACTTATTGAAATCTTATTTCCTGCAGGCATTTAAACTTCATTCAACCTACAGGAGCAAATTTAGTTATTTGGCATTCATCTTGTAGCAAAGTTCTTGTGCATTGTATGGCTGACTAGATGATGAAAGTCCTTCATTAAGTCAATTTGAAAGCTACAGTTTATAATAAGGGAAAAAATGCACATGAGATTGGATTTTTAAATGTGTGTAGCTTGATTTTTTTCTCTTTATCAATTTAGGCTTAGCCGTTTAACAAATCTTCTGAGGACCTCTCAGATGCAGATATGCTCCTCTCTGTCTTGCTGCATGCTGCAGAAATTTTTTATTTAACCACATCCATGGCAAAATGCCCTTTTTTCTCCTTCATGCTGTCTATGAAGATAGCATGTTCAATACTTGTTTGAGCATGAAATTCTTCTATTTAGATAAATTCCCACAATGAAGAGGCCCGCTTCTTCTTTCCACAGATTTGGTATATCTGGAGATGGCAAATGATTTATTGTCGAGTTGAAATAGTTTTTCAATTTATGGAAAATTAGGAAATTGCAAATTCAAGCAGTTATTCATACTTCAGAAGAAATGAAAGAATTTTTAAGTTTCTTCATAACAAAACTCACCCTGAAGCTCATATTTTTAAAAACAGTTAAGTTACTGTAAATATTTTCTTGAAGTGGCCTTTTCAGGAGCTTTATCTCTCTAGAACAGAGCAGATCCAGTTGGAAGTTAATGACAGCAATTATCTCGTCCAACTGTGTTTCTGCATGTGTTGAATTTTGAGTTTAATTATCTAAAGATAACTGTCTCTCTTGGAAAAATTATGTTTGATTCTCTCTCTGTATTTCTCTAGGAAATCCTTGCAAATTAAACCTTCTCACTCTCTCCTCGTGAAAATAATAATAATAATAACAATAACAATAATAACGATAGTAATAAAAATAATAGTAATAGTAATAGCAATAGTAATAAAAGATAAAACTGTATCTCCCTCACATTAATTCAAGTTAGATGATCTGTACTTCTGTAGCCGAAATCAGGATTTCCTTGCATCTTTGGAACAGCATAAGTCACAATTGTAAGAATAAAAATTGTCTATCCAGTTATAATTGATTCAATGATTTCCCTTTTACTAGAAGCTTAAGTATAGTGTTTCCCTCCATTAAGCTGTGTATTTTTTGATTTACAGATTAACATATTAATAAGTGAACCTGGTACAAGTACTTTAATAGAAATGTTTACAGATCATTACTATAAGTGATATAGCAGTATTTTACAATTTTGGAACGTCTTTGGGCTTCAGATTACTGACTTCCAAAACCTTCTATCTAGCAATACAATAGCATGGGGTTGTTTGTTTGGATTTTTTGAAAGACATGCTGCAAATAGCAGGGTTAAAAATAATGTTTTACACTTCCTCCAGAGATTCACTGCAGTATGATTAAGTAACAAAATCAGCAAAAATTGAGTGATATCACAAGCTCACAACCTCATGGCAATGTGTCCTTCCTCATGTTGTTTCAACATGTAGGTTTATGAGTGGAATTGGAAATGCAGTCAATGCACAAGGTACCTGCCATCCTTCCTTTAAGTGATGGATAGAACAATAGTGATCTATTTTGCTACCGGAAGTTGAGATTTGAAATTTTAGAAATGTTAAAAACATTTTTAAAAATGTTAAAAAAATTTAAAAATGTTAAAAAATGTTAATGGCAGTGTTGAAATTAATTTTGGTTTTATCTCTTTTAATAATATCTGCATTGTGTTTGGACATTAATTTTCTTCCATTATTTGTCAATTATGAACAATTTGGTTGTGGTTGTAAGGATCATAGTAGCCCCACCAGGATGTTTCCCTATTTATCTCAAAAGATAGTTCTCAGAATGATTGGATGCTCAATGCCTGTGGTAGCTGCAGTTTCCTGAATGAGATGTGGCTGCACTGTTAGAAACTGTCAGGATCAAAACTAATCTTGCAAAAGCTTCTTAGCCTTTTTTGAATGTTCATTTATTTATATGGAAAACACATTACTACAGAAATGTTGATGAGGAATCAACCTCAAAAGATAGTAAATAAACAAAATGCAAGACTTCTTTTTCTGTTGCCTCAGCTTCCCAGTTCTGTCTTCACTCTGTATATTACTATTAGAAGATAACATTGTAGAGAATACAATCAAGTCATATTTATTTAAATATTCAAGGAAGCCTTCTGAATTTTCTTCTGAATTGATGTTTCTGATGATATAATCTTGCATGTTTTGGTTGCCAAAATAGACATCTTCTAAAATTATACAGTTTTGAAAAATCGTGCTTTTCAAACTGTATTTCTTTTATGTCTTCAGTCTTATGTGGAGAGAAAAAAATAATAATAAAAGTTTGACAAACACACCATCTATGCAGGTGAATTATGAAGGATGTGAAGAGATTTTTGATCCTAACTCTTACTTTTGAATGGGAATTCATAAAAGCACTTTATTGTACTTAAATTCTAAAGATATAAGTAACTTGATTGATCTATTCCCTTGTTTAAAATGAGCACTTCTCAAGCACTTTGCTGAATTGAGTCCTAACAGCCCAGCAAATCAGTAATGTCAGCACTGAGGCTGATGCAACAATTGAGAATAAAGATGATTAAAAACAAGAATCACAGAGTATTTATGATCGAAAGTATGTTGCTCATCACAGCTATGTTCTCTTGGTAGATTCATAAGCTGAAATAAAATTATGCTGTATTTTTCTTTTATAGGTCCTCCAAACATTGAGGAAAACTCAGTGAGGAAAGATTATACTTACTGGATTTAATACTCTTAATTCTGGGGCAAAATGCTCTTTTGTGTTGACAGTTAAATAAAAAAATGATTTTACAGTTCTTAATACAATTATTTTTAGATTACAATTGCCTCATAAAACTGTAAATAGTAAAAAGCCAACATAACAGACTTAAATAAACCATTAATGCTTCTCTTTTGCTTCAGAAAAAAGGTAGCAGGACAGGAAAAAATAAAAAGGGTTCATCTTTGTTACAGCCTAGCTGAATGTCCTTACTTGTATGATATTGCCAATTCATGAGCTATTGGAGATATAAAAAAAATAAAGAAACAAAAACCCCAAAGAAAGAAAATGAAAACTCATAAATGTATGACGCAGCTAGATGAAAAACAGGAAATCAAAATAATTATGTCTTACAAACATATAAAAATGCTATATTCACAGCTAACACACAGATATGTAAAATAAATTGAACAAGTATCACATGTTTTGTGAGGTAATAACATACATGGAATGGCCATATTCAAAACATTCCACCCTGAGATCCAGTAGTAATACTTGCTTTTTTACCAAAAGCATTAATTCCAAAACTAAATATCCTATTATTGTGTGAAAACTGTACATTTGAGGTTCACACTAGACACTACAATTTGGATAAATTTTGTAATTAACCAAGAGAGTGTTGTTTTCTCTCCATATGTTCAAAGACAGAATGACACACAGCATAAGAATATTTGAAAGAGTCCTTAGAGCAATATAAAAGTTTTCCATGGCAACAACATCTAAAAAATGATGAAACCCACACAACAGAGATGGTGCCTAAGGACATCCATTTTAAGATTATAACATGCTTAACCCTCATCAGTAGAGGGAAACATGGCTCCTTGTGCAGTATAATGTCAGCCAGATTTAGGATCTAGCCCAGAGCTCATTAACTGGGATGAATCGATAAATCTCATTTAATAATTTGAGAAATTTACTTCTTCACACTTTCCCCAGAAAGCAGAGTTTTAAAAGATGCGTTTCCCAACGGTGAAAGACTGTTCTCCTTATAGTTGTCTAAGCATAAAAAATGTTTTCTCATCTTTCAAAAAGGTTGGAATTGTATAAATGTAATGAGAAAAAGGAGCTCTAGAATTTTGCAGTAGTATGTTGAGAATTGACTGTTGTTATGTAAAAATGGTTATTTTTAATAATAACCTTTTGAAAATAAATTAATTTTTTTGTTAAAATATTTACTTCTTGAATTTTAATGCCACAGAAACCTCAAAGCTGGTTCCTGTTGAAAGCTGTTAGCTCTGTAGCAACCAAGAAGAGTTTTATGCAGGAGCTCTGGTGGGCAGATTCACTCTGTCATCCCAGCTACTTCAGACTGAGAGAAGATGAAGTCAATGAAAAGAAATAGCTCCTTTGGAGAAATGCAGAACATTTTTGGAAGAGCTTCTCTTTCTTTCTATGAACTGTGTAGGTTATAAAGAATAGTTTGTACATATTTTCAACAGTTATACCACAGATGCATTTTCTTCCCTTACCCTTTATTATTAATAGATTATTAACCATGCATACCAGCTCCAGCTTGAAAAGATAAAAATGAAGATAAAAAGATATTAGGAAGAATTTAATACCTCCTCCTGATTTTTTGAGTCTTTTAGTGTACCTTTATGTATCAGCAGCAGTATATCTGTCCACCAACTCAGTTTCTCTTATATGTGATGACCTGAGTTGGACTGGAAAATATTATTTCCAAAAAAGAAAGGATTTGGTATATGTACCAGAAAGTTAATCTCATGCACCTTACTAGAATGCCAGAAATAAACCACTTCTTAAATGAGAAACCCCCTTATTTTAACAAGGTTAAGTTATTTCCATATCATTACCTTACCTGCAGTAAGTGAAAACATGGAATAGTAACAATGAAAACATGGAATCTCTCTGAAAGTGAGAGGCTAATCATCACGTCTTCTGATCAAGAAAGAGGTAACACTAAGGAGAATCATAAGTATGATGCCCTTTACTAAGAGCAGATGTCCATTTATGATGCAGACCTCCTAAAAACCCATAAAATTATTACTGTATTTGACCATATCAGACATCCTTGTGAACCTAGAAGGAATAATTTTTGATGAAATTATTATCTAGTAATGATTCACTTTTACACCTTTCTCTTATGCCAGCTAGTCATATATCATGAAATTGGCTACTCCAAATGATAGACTTTGATGAAGAAGATACACTGGATATATTCCATTTATTTTTAATAAATTAAAAATAATTTAAAATATTAAAAAGAAGAGTTTTCCTATATGCATCCCCAGCTTCCTGTCAGCATTGTAAAAGTATATACATGGGATTACACAATTTTTAAATGCACCTGACTAATTGGAACTTCTTTTTGACAGCATGAGTCTTCCCATCTGGCATTCAGCCAAGAAGATTTTTTCATTGGTGTTTTCAGCATGAATAAATAAACTAACAAATAACTTCCTGTTTTCTCAAAGATGCTTAGGGAAAAATGTAGCTAGCAGTTCTTACAGAAATTTCTAAGCCTGTTTTGCCACAGTTTTTGACATTTTAAGCCCTGAATATGGATTATTTTTATTTAAAAATCCACTATTACTGTTATTACTTTAGGAGAGGGTGACAGGGAAGAAATCTAATGAGTGTTGCAAATACCCATGGACATTTCCAGTGCTGACAGACTTACGGGGTCAGTATGTCAGTTTCTTTTAGATAGCTGGGTGACTGGACAGCACTGCTGTTCCACTGATACGTAGTCACACTCACAGTACCACGGCAAAAGTGCAGTTGTCTCTTTGACTTTCTCTTTAAAACATGAGGCACAGTTACAGGAGGGGCTACAAGACTGAGCTACTGCAGGAGCACCTGCTTCACTGACTCAGGAGAGGTTGCTGAATCTCTCTGACCTGTCCACAGGACTGCAGTATACATCACAGGTGGAGCAGAGATACAATTACAGATACCAAGATCCGCGTATAAGGTTTAAAGAGGGATATGTCAGTAAAAAAGTCTGTTTTAAAAATTAGCCAATTTAAACCAAAACAAAACCTGATAAGTAGACAATATCCCTTTAAGTGGAAGCAGCAACAGTATTCAAGCACAACTATTTCATTCTAAAAGTAATAAACGTGAGGAATAAGTTGTCAGGTAAGCCCACTGAAGCACATACTATAAATGAATTTAAGAGACAGCTAGAAGTTTTTATAGAGCTAGAGGGGAAATTAAAGACAGTGACAAAGTAGGAAAACTACGTTGAACTAACATATAAAAGACAAGTTTTCTGGTTCTTCCCTCCAACATTTCTTTATGTTCATTACAAAGTGTATCTGATACTTGTTATTTATGTTAGAGGAAGGCAGAAAAAAATGAAGCTGTTTCAAGTGCATTATCGCAAAGGTCCCAGAAACTTCACCTTCACTCCACTTATGGACAGGAAAAGGGGGAAAAAAAAAAAAAAAAGTGGTGAAGTTGAGACCTTTACCTAATTTGACATGCTGTGAAGCTAACAGCGCACGAAGAGCCACTGGTAGGTCATAGGGGAGAAAACACAAAGGGTATGGCTGAACTTACATCTTATTGCATTGAGTCATATTTCCTGCACTAGTTTTTGTTCTGCTGGATTGTATGAGTCCTAGAACTGCATCAATAGCTCTTCCCATTGGGTCTGATCCATCTTCCATTGAAGCTGGGAAGACTGTTATTGATTCACCTGTGAGCTGGTCGGCTTTGAGAATATGGTCCATCCTGTTCAGGGAAAAAAAGTACTGCAGCTGGTNTTTTTTTTTTTTTTAATACAGACGTTGTCAATGTTTTGCATTTCTCTTAGCAGCTGGGCATTGTTTTCCCTAATTTTTAGTGAAAATGTATAGCAGGAATTATTAAAGTATTTAATTTACCATAACCAATTATGCAAAGGGTTCAAGAGTTTCAATTTCAATACTGCTTAGTTTTTATAAAGTTTATGTTCTAGACTAAAAAAGTCTAAAAATATTTCTGATCAGCATTTGTGTTTCCACTGGGAGGGGAAATAAAAAGGGAACTTTGAAAGTTAAGCTTTCTGTGTTGTTCATGTCTCAAGCAACTCAAACATAACCAGCTTTTCTTAAGTTTCAGGATTAGAATATAATAATTCCATTCTCTTCAGGTTTTACTGCCAAAACTTGACGCCTGCAAAGATTTTGAGTGTTTGTGATTTATATATCTACACAAGTGACTTCTAGTGAAATGACTCACCTGTATATAGAAATACTGAACCCATCATTCTCTAATACTTTTACCATGTCTGTCTCAAGCTTGCTACCAGTAAAGTACATGCATAAAGATCAGAATTCATGCCTATACGTATTTGCTTCTATTTATTGTAGCTCATATATTATATACAGTAGTGATTAGCCTTGGCAAAATACAAAAATACTGTTTCTCCATATGGAAATAAAATTATATCTGTTGGACTGTTTTTGTTGAACACTTCAGTGAAGCATTCCACCAAATATATAAAACAAATTAATTTGTGTAATAGAATGTTTATCTGTTAATAAACAGCAACATTATACCTTGGTTTATGAACAGAAAGAAAACTAAAAGCAAGAAAAATGTGAGCTCTGAATTTGAGCTTTTATCACCCAGATTCAGTAGATCTGCTTTCAGGCCTATGGTCCAAAGCACAAGATGTAAGAGCTGTAATAGTCATTTATAGCTGGGTATTGCACATCTCTAATCCTCATGATGCTACTTGATAGCTGTCTAACAGTATTTTGATGATGCGGTGTGATGCTGAATCTTAGGACGGCTTGAGATAGTGGCAGAAGGGTCTAAAATGTCAAGTGGGGATTGGCATAATTATGGGCCCTCCAAGCACTTCTTCAGATAATAAATCCACAGTGACAAGAAATGTGGAAATTGGCCTTTGGAGACTTCAATCCAGCTGCTGCAGTAAGAGCCTTCATCTTACTAAAGGATCTAACACAAAACAGAAATTACTGGCTACTGCTTTAACCGAAAAATAATGCTGCAAAGAATTAGATATTAATTATTTCAAAATTATAGCAAAATTATACAAAAATTATTGACATATTGGTGTGTTTTTCCTGTTCATAGTTTAGCTTCAGGGTATATTACCTGTTTTTTTATTTTGAGTGTTCTGAATGTAGCTTATGATGACCATTTAATTTTGTGAGATTATAAATATTCCACATTTCACCTGTAAAAGTGGCTATAGAATTAGATCTACTCAAAATCCTATTCTTTATAATTTCATTTTTCAGTGAACGTAGATAAACACACATTTTTGTATTGATAAATTTCCTATTTAATAGCACATATATTTTAATCTGATTTTTAGCATATGTGCAAGACAAATACATATATGATGTTTAGAATTGCTTAAATCACAATTTACAGGCAGTGAGATGCAAAAAAACAGGGAAAGGATTAAAGGACAAGTACTGTAGATATGTTTATCAGATTAATTGGAATGTATGAGACAGATTTGTCATACTTAGTTCTTGCTTGAAGTAAGAGTTTTGTCTCATCAGAAATAATCTCAAATCCCTGAAAAAGAGGAAGAAATTAATTTTCCAGTGCTGTAGTGCTAACTATGAGAAGCTGGAAAAGAACAAGCTGAGAGGACATAAGAGTAGGTTGTCTATGTTATCTACAGAGAGGTATTTGAATAATCTAAAATCTTCTTTAGAAGTTATTCTTCTCTGCCTCTGGTTGTAAAGGAAGCTAAGGACCTTGAGCTACCATGGTGAATATAGGCTTCAACATCCATTGTGTAAAAGTGTATTAGAATATTTTCTAAATATTATCTAAAATCTTATCCAAACATGTGAAGATTCTTTTCTTGTGTTGTTTGAGTTTCTTTGTTTTGATTTGGTTTTGTTTCCTGTTCTGTTTTCATTTGGGTTTTTTGTCATTGTTTTGGGCTGTTGTTTTTCGGCTTTTTTATTCATGGAGAGGGTCAACATATTTGCTTTAAACAGAATTTGAGTATACAGTAAATGAGGTGGTCTGAGCGATATGTTAATGTCTCTGAAAATATGTGAAAAGACAGGTTAAGGTTTTAAAAAAAATCTTAGAAAAAAACAAAGATAATTTTTTCACAAAACTCTTCTGGCTATAAATAATTATTGTGACCACATGCTGCAGATTCCAATTGTGTGAAAACCAGCCATATATGCCCTTATGCAGCTGCAACCTTGACATCACCTGGTGCTACCCTGTTGAATGCTGTTTCATCTCTAGGGGCTCACTATTGTCCTTACATAGAGGTTTCTCAAATATACATACAAATTATTTTGAAATTAGTATTTCTCTTTTACCATGTAAGATGTAATGTCTCTATCTTGATGAGTATAAATTCCAGTAATAATTTCTTGATGTTCTTACCTCTAATGAATCATTCGGACTTAAGCATTTTCACTATACAGTTAATTTGAGCTGCCATATATATGTTTGGTTTCATTTATATTTCCTTCTTTCTTAAACCCTGGAAGCAATGGAGCTTCATTTTATTTTGTTTTAAACTAGAACTAAAAAATATGAGCAAAATAAAATTGTAGTCACATGATTAATATTTTGTTAGATTTACTGGTGGATTCTTTTCTGCACACTTTAGTTTCAAATTATATTGCAACTTCCATGTTTGTGCTTGCTTGCTATCCAATTTCAGTTCATTTCGAATGTAGAGTGAACAAAGGTAATAGAAATTCTGAGCATGTGAAAATAAACTGCTGACATTGAGTTAACTTGACATAAGTGTCCTAAAACTTTAGATACCCACTGTGGACATAAATTGTTGTCTCTTTCAATTAGGAGCTATTTATTATTAACACCTTCTAAGTATTTTACTTAGAATTTGATTTTATAATAAATGAAATAAATGCATTAAGTCTAGCAAACAATTGCACGTCATTAAACTAAGAAAAAATATTTACTTATATTTAAACTCATATATCTAAATGACTACTTACATTCTAAAAAAATGTAGTATTAAGTTAATAAAAAATTAGAGAAGGAAAATTATATGAAGAAATCATATGAAGCCTCTCCTGGAAGTGGTCATGTTTCATGGTGTTGTCAAATACAATTTTTGTAATGGGCATAAGATTTCTGACACACACATAATTCTTTGCTAGCAAATAAAATTGTCAGTTTGAATAGCTGTTATTTAAAGCAATGTGACAAACAATTGCTCCTACAGTACCTATGTAGAGAGGTGTTTCCTATTTCATTCCTGGAAAATACCACGTCAACAAAGCAGTAATGAAGAGGAAAAGTTAGAGAAGAGAATTTCCTAAAATATCCTGTCTTTTATTCCATTGGCTTTAAGGTTACAGTGCCATGCAGATTTTTATGTTGGTGGAAAGAATAGCTTCCATACCACTGTGGTTCTTTGTCTTTAGCACAGCTGCCTTTGAATTTTCATTTCATGCACAGAAAAAAAGAGAAAAAGAAAACCAAAAAAGGCCTCCAAAAAAGTTGTGAGCACATTTAACTGGAGGGAAGCAACTCAGCAGTGACATCATCAAAGGGATCCAGGATCAAGATGGTACTTACTTCATGTACTTCTGGCCATCTAACAGATAAATGTCATGCCACAGTTATGTCTCTCATTCTCTCCCCGGTCTGTGGAGAACAGATGCCTGCAGTTATGATTCACTCTATCTGCATCAGGCTCTGGGACATTGAGAATAAATATCTCTCTGCAGGTGCTTTTTCTTAACCATTGCATAGGGAGAGACCCTGAAGACTTATCAGAGCACTTCGCCAGTTCTGTAATCCCAGAGGTGTAAATCACATCATGTGTCTAATTTAACCAAAGAAAATGAGATAATTTTCACCCTAAATTATCACTTCCCACTGGGGGGAAAAAACCATTTGAAGAAGAAGCCTGAGATTCCTCAATCCTGCAAATATTTTTTGAAATGTAGATCAAAAATATCATTATAAAGATTTAGGGAAAGTTCTGGGATCAAGTCTTCCAAACTTTTGAAGGAACATTCTATATGTATAAATATCTACACTCTCTTTAACACAGCTGCATGTGAATATGAAAGTGAATACTTGTGATTCTTAAGTGCAAGAAGCGTCTCAACAATTGCTTAAAATAATTCAAAACAGTGCAAGAGCCATTGTTTTGAAATGTCACAAGGGAGCTTAGTGTTATCACAGAGGTATAACGATTCTCTCAGTGAAATACGATTACAAGTGAATCTTGCTATTTACGTGTGCCTTCCTTTCTGCTTTGTGTCTGTTCACAGTAGTTTTAAAGCACACGTCAAGCCAGTAATGTATTGAAGTAATAATAGCTTCACACATACTGACAGCCACCAGGCAGTTATATAAGGCAGTGAAACCAGGATGTACCAAAACTGCTTCAAAAGAATGTTAATTATTATTACACTATTTCTATTTTGCCTAAGGGATAAAAGTGATGATATGTTACTCTGTAACAATCTACTCCTGTGGGTCAGTTAGAAAAATCTTATTTAAATGGACTACTTTGTATAATTATATCTTTCTTTCGTTCACAATACCTTAGAACTTTGTATGGTTCTAAAAGTGCCTTGCAGTTATATTTGATCTCCGAAGGCCATATTTAGAGTACCAGTTTTGATATCTTTATTTTTTAATTATTTAATCTTCCCGCAAAGATCCTGTATACAAATTCTTCATTATAGCGACTCTGGTGTTAAATAGAAGTCAGGTAAATTTGATTTGCAACGGATTACCATTTTTATAATCCACTTCCTTAAATACCTCCATGTATTTTAAAAACTTCTTTGACTAATTGGGACTGTCTTTTGCGCCTACAGTTGTGTAATTACTCAGTTACATCCAGACGCATGTACACAAATAAAGCCAGCCTCATCTCAGGAATCTCAGATCGTGTGAGAGCCCACAGCTTGTTGGGAGAGAAGCCTGCAGGAAAGCTTATGAGGCATTTGAAACTACATTATTATTCTTAGTTGATTGAAGTATTCATCACAAGTCTTGTATTTGCTGAGTGTAGCCCTTTATTCTGTCTCTCTGAACAGATGGAAATTTGTATACTTTTGTTTCTCAGGACTGCTCTACTAGTTACTGCAAATATGTTTGAGCTTTGGAATTTTTTATGAACTTTAGCAGAATATTCAGTCACTAGTATATTACTTGCAATTCACTATTTAAAATTTGATTGGTCTCTAAATCAATGTACTTCTTGCACTCCTAAATTTTCAGTCTAGAGGGACTTGCCTCCTGCTCACAACAGGGGCATTCTTTACCCAGGGTAGCATTAGAGCTGAGCTCAGAATGAGGAGAATATATATGAGCTTTTAGCAAATTGTAATTTTTTTCTCTTGTGTCTTTCATTTGCCTCTCTCAAAACAATTTGTTCTTTATTAAAGAATGATGCTAAATTCTGGAGAGGCTGTAATACCTTCCGTCTGTGCTCTTGCTAAGACTGGCATCCAAAACCAAACACATCTGTCCATCCCCCACTGCACAAATGTGAGAGACTCAAATATCACAATTGCCCTAAACACTGTCAAGGCCACAGGAGGAACTTATGAGATGAACCACCACAGTCGGAACTTGAGATAAGAACTGAAGGGAGGAATTTGCCACAGGAAGCCATCGGTTCCAGGTCTGGCGAGGCAGATCTGGACAGTACCCTGGTTAATGCATCAGGGCAAAAACTCCCACTGTGGCAGACTGCGGAAAAGGAAGCAACAGCTTAAACCTGTGCAATCTCAAGTTGTGGGAAATGCATCTGTGCCCCATGTATTCCCAGAACCTGGACTGTATAAGGGTGATACCCTAGAAGAATGAGTTGGGGATCCCCACCACTGACAAGACCAGAAGAAGGACCATCAGGATGCCATCTGGATCTGTGGAGTGGTGATAGAATTCCACTTAATCTGTCTCTCCTCACTCTCTTTTTCTCCCTCCCACTCACTTCCATATTTCTTTCTGTCTGTCTCTACCTCACATTTACTGTTAAATAAAATCCATACTATATACTTTGGTATATGGTTTCATTTGCACCTTAATTCAGGCAGAGGCATTTCTTAATAATAGGATCGTAACAGTACATCAGTGTAGGAGATCTATTTATGTGTACAGTAAGAGAATGAAGCAACCCAGACTATTTATGGTCCACTGCACAGCTTAACCCAGACACTTGACCTTAAACGGAGGATGTCTGAATCAAACTTGTACATTAGGCCAGCACAAATGAAACTGACTTTGGCAGGATGCTTTGAGACATTGACCCTTCTCTACATCTGTGAAGATGAATTTGCCATCACGTGATCCAGCCTGCACCATTTTTTTCCCTTTGGTTAATATTTTTTATTGTCACTTTTAGCAGCATTATCTGTGGGAACAACTCTATGACTTTCACAGCAACTACCATAGAAAGAGTGTATTTTTAACACCTTACACAGCTGATAGTTATTGATAAATATTCATTGCCCTCAGCTGTAGTATCCCTTTCAAATATATACTCTGTCAGCTTTATCTACACTGAATATTCTCATGCACTTCAGCAGTTTTGTTTCTCCAACAAATCAGTTCTCAGATTTAATATTAGGACTATGCACCTTTGATACGTCAATTAAAATATAAAATATACTACAAAAGAATCATTCAAGAAAGAAAAGAAAAATACAGAGATTTTAGGCTTTGGAGAACATATTATACACCTCATTACTAAGTCTACAGGCAGATTTTCATTATCATAACTGTTTCTAAGAGAACCAAGGAATGCCATGGCTATATTTTGCTAAGTGCTACATGAAGATAAGGAGAGAGTCTAGAAAAACTGGCAGTCTAAGAGACATCAGAATAATTTTTTAAAAAGGCTTCTTTTCTTACCTGATTCTAAAGCTTTTCATAAAGCATGAGATGATGTTAGCTACCTGTAGATAAAAACTATCTAATGAAAATTAGCAACAAATGCTGCTAATTTTTTTGGAACAAACTTGTTGCATCTTTATTATTTTAATGTCTTTATTATAAGCCAATTTTTTGGCCTAGCTTCAACACTAAAATTTCTATTACAGTTAATGAATCACAGCTCATTTCTTCTGAGTCAAGTGCTAGTGAAAGATGGACATCTGTAAAATCTATATAAGGTTGCTGTAACCCCATTTGTACAGCTGTCATTTCAGTCTCTAAAAAGTGAAAACGGATGTCCTTGAAAGTTTTCTTGGAAGCCTAAAACTCCTTACTATATTCAGATACTCTCAGGGACTATTTCAATGTATCTATCTTTCTGAAATCATGATTGGAAACCATGCAAGAAATGATAAGGAAAGCTGCCATTCTGGTGTGCTCAGTGAAAAAATTTTACTACTTCATAGTTCTATTTATCTTTGAGGTTCCATCAAAAATTTTGCACCTTAATTCAGCATTCTAGGCCAGAGGGCTTCTTTCTTGTCGTTTCGAGCATCAGTAGGCATGCAAACAAGAATAAACTTCAGGATATTTTTCTTGTAGAACTTCAATAATTGAACCATATAGCAGCTATTGTTCTCTGCTTCCAAGGTGCGATGAGTGCTTTTAACGATAACTAGTACTTGGTGTGCTTCATTAATTATGAAGTGTTATGTGAAATTTTCCTTATTTGGAAGTAATTAGCCTTGTACAAAGTAATTAAACTCATAAAAAATTCCTTACTTTCCCTTCTTGGTTTTAATGGTTATATCTCTGTTATGTTTTGAAATTCTGATGCATTTTATAAATTATAAGAGTGAATATCAATACTCTTTTCTCAAATGGTATCTGATAAAGATTATGTAGAAAAAAAAACAAAACACCTCCAGAAATAAGTAATGTCGACCTCAACAAAAAACAAACCCACAGAAAAATATCCCTAAGAACATAAATAATAGACAAAGTAAAAATTAAGGGATAAAAGCATTTCTTCAACACACTGGCCACAACATTTGACTAGAGTCTCAGCATGGCAAGATGTTTCAGTCCAAAATCATACTTTTATGGAACGCTGTCATAGGGTGATGCTGGCTGGATGCCAGACACCCATGAAAGCCACTCACTCCTCTCTGCAGCTGGGTGGAGGAGAGAAAATTTAACAAAGGCTTATGAGTTGAGATAAGGACGAGGAGAGATTGCTCACTAAATACCATCAAGGGGAAAACAGGCTCAACTTAGAGATATAATGTGAATTTATTACTGACAAAATCAGAACAGGATAACGAGAAGTAAAATAGGCCCTTAAAAACATCTTCCCCCCACTTCTCCCTGCTTCCCAGCAGCACAAGGAGACAGGGAATGGTGGTTTTGGTCAGTTCATCACCCAAGGGAAAGGACTCCTCCTACTGCTGCACCGTGGGGTCCCTCCCATGGGAGACAGTTCTCCATGAACTTCTCCAGTGTGGCTCCATCTCATGGGCAGCAGTCCCCCTAAAACTGCTGCAGCGTGAGTCCATCTCATGGGCAATATTACCTCTCAGTCTTCTGCAGCCCTCCAAGGACAGGCTGCTCCAGCCTGAAAGCAGGGATCGCCTTTCTCCATGGGTGTCCCACGGACTCACAGCCTCCTCCCAGGCATCCACCNGTCTCCCACGGACTCACAGCCTCCTTCCAGGCATCCACCCACTCCGGTGTGGACACCTCCCCCAAGGGCTGCAGGTGGATCTCTGCATCCCCCGTGGATCCCCATGGGCTGCAGGGTCATGCCTGCTTCACCATGGTCTTCACCATGGCCTGCAGAGGAATCTCAGCTCCAGTGCCTGGAGCACCTCCTCCCCCTCCTTCTCCACTGACCTTGGTGTCTCCATGTTGTTCTCCTCACATATTCTCACCCCACTCTTGTCTGACTGGAATTTAAACTGCACCACCACTTGTTTTGATTTCTTCTTAAGTATGTTATCACAGAGGCATGACCACCATTTCTGATTCGCCCAGCCTTGGCCAGCAGCATGTCCATCTTTGGAATCATCAAAGATTGACTCTGCTGGACATGGTGGAAGCTTCTAGCAGCTTCTCAAAGAAGCCACCTCTGTGGCCCCCCGTGCTCCAAAAACCAGGCCATGCAACTCCAGTGCAGATTCATTAACATTTTTTAAACCTAAATGATTGAGGCCAGGTAATTTTCTTAGTTTTAAACAGAAAGCTTTTATTTAATTAATTACCAAGAGCCTATATTCCTTATTGTTGGTTAAAGTTTTTAACGGTAGAATTATTCCCAAAATTTTTATGTGTAGTAAAAGCTTTGGAACAGTACAGGATGGGCGAATCTTCATATCTTCATATTTTTTTAATCTTGAAAATGCTTTAGCTACTTCTTTTCATTTCTCTTTTTCTGCAAAAGACACATCTAAGATATGCTAGTATATTTTATGGCCCATTTAGTATCTGATCTGGCTGTTAAAACTGCCACAGACATGAACATTGTAATGTGGACAACTTCCCAGCAGGAAGTGGAATTCCAAATAACTTCATGTCTGCTAATGAGGAGGTCAATGGCTAGTGCTAATGTTCTGCAAAAAAAGCTCTATAGACCATTAGCAGTTCCTGAAAGCAGCCATACGTAGAGATAGAGCTTTTGAAATCAGATGAAGATTTTTAATCTGTTAAATAAAAAGGCGAAATAGGTATCATCTTTCATGTAGATAAGTAAGTTTCATTCTTCACTTAGACTCCTAATCAAAAAGATTTATTAATATGGAAATTATTATCATCATATTAGTGATCTCATTTGTATAATTCTAAGCCTATGAATGTTATTTGCTAAACAAAAGCATTCACAGAAGTTGGAAATACACTACAGAAACTGGTACACAAAGTAAAATGCAAATTCTCTGAATAAAGCTAGGCATAAATAGACACTTATGTGTGTTACGTTTATTCAGATCATTCTGTAATTATAGAACTACTTTTATAAGTTAGAACTTACTTTCTCAAAACACTACAGATGTCTACATTTTATTCCTATTTAATCTATCTCCTTCCAGCCCTGCTACCATGGCTGCTTGTGATTCTAAGAGGGACAAGAAGGAGACAGGAGTGCTTAAGGAGACAGCAGGAACTGAGTGTAAAGCGAATGCGCTTTAAGACAAAACTAAGGTAAGCTTATGTGAAATGTATCCTGCACATCAGCCTGAAGCAGGTCTATGTTCTAACCTTGCTATACTTCAGGAAGTTCCTAATGTCACTTTGCCATCCCTTCTTTAGTAGATGGTCTTCTTTTTCTTCATCAAATGAGAAAATAAGAAGAAATAGAAATGCAATGTTTTTGTCTTGTTAAGTGTAAGTATTAAGACTGTTGGTATTTGAATACTATTAATACTACTATTTTGTTTCTGTACTTTCTGTGACAAATGATAGGCTTCATCTCTCACAAAAACAAGCAGTTTTCATCATAGAGACTTAGACTAAATTAAATATGATACATATACTCTGATGCCTTGAGTTTTAACTTTTATGATTTAAAATCCTGTACTGTCTAGAGTATAACTCTGAAGTTTCTTGTAGTCTGTTAGCTGCTGCTCTCTTATGCCAGGTAGACATAACAAACCCTCTCCAGGCCTGCCCTCTAGGGACACACAGCCTATCCTAGGCCCAAAATGAAAACCAAAGTCTTGGGAAGGCGGGGGTGAGCTTGGGGAAATTACATCATTAGCTGAAGCTTTAATTGGAGAATTAAACTTGACATGCAAATGAACCAAACTTATAAGAGTGTGAAGAACTTGTGACCTGGGGTCCATCTTGGGGTCCATCTTGGCAGTAGCCTCTGGCCCCGGAGGGTGTACCTTTGAAGGCCCTTCAAATAAATACCTACCCTTATTCCCTTACTCTTGTCTAGTCTCTGTTTTTAAGGTAGCCTGATGAGGCATCAACTCTGTGCCATTAAAAACGTATACAAGATAAAGTATGAAAATAGTTGGAGGCAAAATATTAACAAAATATGAAAAAACATTAATCCAAATGTTTCTTGTTCAAATTAATGATTTTAAATAATAAAAATGGATGCATTATCTCTTTACTCATGTGGCACTCTGGTGGCACAGAGCAGAGAGTGGTTATCAGTAAGAATAGGGAGTGTCTTGAAATAGACAGTGTGACTCCAAAGCAGCCTTTGAGTGAATGTTTTGTCTCACTGAAGAAAGTAATGATAGGCTGCATTAAAGCAGTTTCAATTTTATTCATGTTATTTTATAAATTTTGATCAAAGCACAGAGGTTAAAAGACATTCTGTAATCATTTGCCCTGAAGCCACAGTAGCGTCTTCCTCTGTTGTGAAGGATCAGTCTTGACAACAACAGAGAGAACAGGACAAACTGGGATAAACCTCTGAGTTAAATACACATGAGCTGATAGATGGGCCTTTTCATTTACTGGCTGTGAATGAAGGAATCTGTTGCTATCATCTGTGCCGCAACACACAAAGCACGAACTCTCAAGGAATCAATGTTCAGCCTTTTTACAATTATTAAATTACTGTACCATTTCCAAACAGCTTTCCTCTGGGCCATATATTTTGTCCTCAGTAACTAAGCTTGTTTGTTCTACGTATTGGAAATGAGACTGTCATTACATTTTTATGACTCTTTTATCTAGTCATGTTGTTAATACTAACAGCATTTTTAAAGGCATAAGGAGTATCTTTGCATCTTTCTCTAATAAAGCCTGGGAGAAAATGCATTTCTAAATTGATAATGTTTCTGTCTCTAATTTAAATACATTTGATTCTAATTCACCCTTGGGAGTGCAGATAGAGGATATGTGGTGGCTAAGTAACATTAACACAGTGTATGTTGCCATAATAATTTCTGAGGTAGGAAGAGCTTTAAAAGGAAATGGTCTCCTCATATTTAGTTACATGCTTGAGAGACTGCATGCTTTTCAGCAGCCACTCTCAAAGGCTTAAAAACTGCATCTTGAACACTGCATTAGAGACATAGTCTGCAGGCCATCACTGGAAACATTATCCCATGCATTAAAGTTATCTTCCTAAGAAGGCATGCTGAAACATTACCCCGAAGAATTAGCATTATAACCACTCAAAGTAGTTAAACTTTTAGCAGGCTTGTAAAAGCACTGCAACATGATGGCCTACACATGGGATCAGGAGCTTTATTTTTCCAGAAACTCCAAAAAATGGCAGTAAAAGTCATGAAAGTGCAGTTTCAGCAAAAATGTTTATTTAGAATGTTATTGGTCTGTTCACAATAAAGTCAAGTTGTTATCATCTTGCCTGAATGACTACTCAGTTTTAGAAAATTCTTACTAATACACCTTCCATGATGCTTAGAGAACAACATAATTTCTTTTTTCAAAATAGCTTATTTATTAAATTAGATATCTAGGATAACTGGAAGAATTTTGTTGCTGTTGATAAAAAAAAAAAATCTCATTCATCTGAGAAATGAATATTAACTTGTTACATACTCTATTTGTTCTTCTGCATGCCATGTGGCTTAACTGCTTTCAAGGAACCCACTTTGTCTTCCTGTTTTCATATTCATCGCTCATTCTCCTCTTCCCCTGATGGCTGCAATAAGCATCTTTCTGTTGTTTCAGCTGTCAAGAATGCTTCATATCAATGAGAAGTTCTATTTTAATATAAATTTCTAATCTATTTTCACTTCATGCTAGGGATTTTCTGTAGCGCTAGTCCCATCTCTAGCACATGGAGAAAAAAATATCATCTTCTATATTAAATTAATTTTGCTGCACTGAGTGGGGACCCTTTTAGTAACAAATCCTAAATTGCTGCTGTTTTATGTTGCTAATGAAATCTGTAAGCTTACATGAAACAATTTCAAATTTCATAATAGGTGAAAGTACATGAGGAGACAACTGTTCATTAAAATCAACTAGAATTCATGCAGTTTCACCAGTTCACGTTTTATTTCCTATAATGCTGGTCATACTTAACCCTCTCAGTTTGTCTCCCAAAGCCCAGATGATATGCTTTCCTCCTCGTGTACTGTATTTATCTCTTAAAACAGCAATCAATTTGAAGCAGCCAAGTCACAAAGCTTTAACTGACTACCATATGCCTGTGTTTCTCCTTTTGAATCCTAGACTCTGTTAATGGCAGTGGAGCTCTGTGTGTGCACCCATAGTTCTCTGTGGAAATGTGCTTGCCATCTCCATTTTTTAAGTGCCTCAGTATATGTCCATTGTACTGGGCTTGCTAAGTGGGTTACTGATGCTGAAGCACTGAAGCTGCTGCTTTAAGTAAAATGCACTCTAATTTAATTAAGTATCAATGGTGTCATGTTATTGCTGTGCTTTTTGATCTTTAAGCTGCAAATTACATTTCCATCCCATCAACTCATTTGCTTTTATAAACACAGTTAGTTCACCAACTGTATTATACAAATAATATGAACATTCTTTACAAAGAATTCCACAATTTATCAGTGTTTTACACTTCATTAAACAGTAAAATGAAACAAATTATACTGGAGACAGAATATGGTTTTAATGCTGAAAATTTTATATAGTCATTTAAAATGTTCTCATACACATCTGCCAAAGATGTTAAGTAGCTAATTATAATTTTCCCCCAACAATATACAATAATATGGTGATAAAATGTCTCTTCAGAAGCATCTGTAGGAAGCAGTCCACAGTAAACAAAAACATTGAAAGGGCTGAATTTCTAAGATTATATTTCTTCACTTCCTTCTTAATGGAAAAGCATAAGGTTGTGATGTTGATTTTAGTTTTTTCGTGTTTCTTCTTTTGTCAAGGTCATAAATCTTGCACTTAAAATCGACCATCCTTTCATGGCACCTGTTGGAATATTTGACTGCTTGCTAGACTTTGTGTCACAGAGGTTTTGAATGACACCTACTTCAGCCTCTCCTTTACCTTATATAGATAATATTCATATATAATGAAGAGCCTCTAGAGAAATTTTGTATCTTACTTCTTTTTCCAGACTTGTAATTTCTGAGTTTGAACAAGCTAGTAGCTGCTTCTGTCTAAATAATTTTCATAGTAGATAAGAAACCTAAACCTATTTAACTTTAATTTATTTAGTGAATAAAGCTGAGTATTAGTTCTGTGACACTAGCTAAAATAAAATAAATTGGGGGAAAAAAGAAAGATAAAACAAGGAAGAAAATCATTCAGGAAGCTAAACAGTAACTAGTCCTTGGGAGACAATTATATGTCTTTGATTAGCATGAACAGGCATAAAAATAGCAGCATGCTTTTGAAACATTAATCATATAATCGTATTTATACATACATGTAGGTTTTACCATGTGTTTGCAGTAGTAGCTGGACTGGTCTTGGCCAAGAAATTTAATAACAGGTTTTCAAATTGACATTTCAGAAGACATTATTATTTTCCTCATATTGTCATTAAAAGCACCTTTACACATTGACTTGGCTGTGTATGCCAGCCTGATGTGCTGTATTGCACTAAATATACCACTCCGGTTCATGGCATGTTAGAAATGTGCATACACTGCCATGAACACCTTGGTCCATCTCTTCGACACTCTGCCCATGAGCATCAAGAGCTCCTGTCAGGTCCTCCCAGAGGGGTCTCTTCCACAGGCTCTCTTCACAAGGCAAGTGCTCCTGGTCCTGTACATTCTGGTTGCCCTTCAACAGACTTCCTTCAGTTTATTGGTATTTTTTCTCTTGCTGGGCAGCCCAAAAGAGGTATTCTACAGAGGAAGTCAAGAACAAGTCTCCCCAGCCAGGTGAAGGTAAAGTCATACGGTAACTCTGCTAATTTTCTGAGAAAACCCTCTTTTAGGAGTTGTTGAAAACCTTAAGAACTTTTTGCATATTTTCTACCATTGAACTACAATAACTTCAGCAAAGTTCAAACTCTCATTTGCAATTCTAAAATGCAGAATAATAAAAATGCAGCTCACCCCATCTCCCCCTAAAATGGAAAAAAAAAACCAAAAAAAACCCCAAAAGAGTGCATTCCCTAAGAAAAGATAAATTTCAATAAATTTTAAGTGGTTTTATTGATGTTATTTTTATTTCACCTTATGTAGCTTTATTGTTAACGAGAACGTGGTGCAATTTTTAAAGTTTGATATTGCTCACTTGCTGGATGACTTTAAAGATCTCTTATATCCATTTTTAATCTTACCACAAAGGAAATTCAGGTGCTAAAGATGTCTGGCATATAGAATTCCCTTAGAAATTCAAAACTGGGATTCACTGATCAATTGAAGAAGATAAAGAAAGAGAAATCTATTTGGCATTTTTCTTGTGTCATCTTTCATTGCCATCTTACACATCCTGGTGTATCATTACACCATTCTGAATGGTATTTTCAATTCCAGCAAGTTTTCACTATGTTTCATGCATGCACACTGAGTGGGCAAGCAACATCAGAATAATATAGCTAGTGTTCTATCACCACCATGACATATACTGGTACAAATGGTCTGAAAAATGTAAGATAATTACTCTGGTATAGGCTATGCAGATTGTTGTATTACAGTAATGCTCTGCTAACCTTGGCATAGAGAGAATGACAATGACCAAGCAGCAAAAGAAATACGTCAAAGACACATGGGGACATATACCGAGTTCTGTAGATAGTTTGACTGTTTCACTCAAGAATATATAGAATATACAGAAATATTAGAAATACAACTGAGGGCCATTTCCCAGGTTGCCAAAGTTAAACTGGTGTTGGAAATTAGGAGAGAGAGGTGTCTCACCTTTGAGATTAGTATTTGCTGCCTCTGCTCCAGTTATACAACTTCTCCCGGAAAAATATGTCAAGATAGAATTTCACTCTTTACATACGGCCCACAATTCCCTGAAACTATAATACACAGTATTTTCTTTATCCAGCATAACTGAAGTAGTTGGACTGAAAGCATATTGTGCCATTCAGAGTCAGGTGACCTACAAAGTAAAGAAGAGCTTAATTTATGCTAGAGAAGCTTAAAGCTTATCAGCATGATGAATAAAAGCTAAAAATAGCAGAGGGTATTTTAGGGGCCTGGGTTAAGCCTTTGAAGATAACTTCATTGAATATAAAATATCATGAAACAAATTGTGTCACTTGCTTTTGTGTAACTACAGAATGACCCCACTAGATATCTTTATCAGGTTTTCTGCCTTTTTTATTTCTTTTCTTTTCATTAGGCTAAAAGGTATGTGGTCGCTGTAGCGGCTTTATTTTTAATATCCATTATTTATTGTTTATGGATGGACTATCCATTTGAATTACAGTTTGTGTCAGCAATAGGTATGAGATAAAATATAAAACTGTGCAAGCTCTGCAATTCCTGTACTGAATCTTATCTTAAAGAACTCAACCTCCAGGATCACAAACCCTGCACACATAAAAAAGAAAATTATGGTGTAGCTTCCTGAAATATGTTTCATAGTAACAGATCAGTACAGGTGAAAAAAATGGGTAAAGGAGTCCAAGGAATGGAAGTAAATAATTTTACACTAATTTTTATCTCCAATAATACTGAATTTATGTAAAGCTTTGGCCTTGATATAAGCTTAGAGTTACTAAAGATGCCCATTGAAATAAAATGACAAAGACTTGTCGATATTTTATTGGCTCAGAGTCCAGGAATACTTATTTATGTTTGGACTTGATGATCTTAAAGATCTTTTTCAACGTAAATAATTATATTATTCTACGATTCAGGGGCAAACTTCTAATTAGGAAAAATGCCTTTTTGAGTAAGGAGAGTAGGGAAGTTTTGGGGGAGGATGAGGATTTGGGAGAAGATGAGCACTTCTTTAGGACATGCACAGAAGGCATTGTAGGAAAAGATCTGAAGAGTGAGCAACAGCATGAAAGAGATGCTCCTGTCTCACAAAGCCTCCCTGCTTGAAGGCTGACTAAGACAGAAAAATGTCAGAGTAGAAGCAAAATAGAGAAAAACTCCTATGATGGCAGGGAAGCCAACACTTTACACTTATAGTTCAAAGATTTCTTTGGAAATCACACAAAAATAAAACTAATAGAGTAAGAAGGTATTCTGTTTCATGTGAAGTGAAAGGATTTCTTACAGTGGATACAGTCCAGAGACATATAATGTAACAGTTTTATATAGTAAAAGGGAATGCAAAATGTGTAATGTCATATTCAGAAATACTGGACGGGGAATTTTGGCGTATGTGATGCAAATTCAGATTGTTTTTTCAGAGTTTAATTTCTCTTTATGCAATTCTTTTTCAGCCCATAATAATCTATGGTCAAAACAAACTCCCCTGATCTGCATATCATTATAATTATTTGCCTTATTAGTTAGGTAGGGATTGAATTTCATATTTTAAAATATGAAAGAAGATATATAGACCTTTCTGATTAATATGATTTTAATGTGGGCTAGATGAAGTACAGAATATCATATGAGAGCCTCATTAATCTTAATAGATTGCTGATTATGCAGATGGCAGTCATTAGACAGACCTATCTAACCTATTTCACTGTCTGCCATTGGCTGCTAGAAAATGAGCCACATTCCATGAATGTCCATGTTTAAAACTTTTGCAACTGTAGTGCTGTGATATCAGATTCTCAGTTAACTCACAAAAAGAATAACGACTGCATTGTACAGAACTTTAAGCCAAGGTTTTCAGAACTGTTGGCTGTAGTCAGCCTGAAATTGATTCTAGTCAAATCTCTCACTGTTCCCAGGTTTGTAAAAGATAAGCCATGTTTAAGTCAGTGGCATTCTAGGGGAAACCTAAGAAATTCAGTTCTGAAAACCTGACTTTTCAGTAACAACTTCAGTCTTCCATCAACTTTAAAAAAAGACTAACTCAAAGACTGTCATAAGACAGACAAACACAAATTTGTTGAGTTAATTTCTGTTATCTTCATCTTTCGGTGGCTAAGTGCTGTTCTCCCCAAGTGCTGCCCTCCCTTAACACCTCTGAGAACAGAGATCAGGTGAACTCCCCAGCCCTGCAAATGAGCTGTGGAGGCTTGCTGGGTGCTTTCTTTGACTTGCTAGAGTAAAACATGACATGCAGCCACATGGCATGCAAAGGTACAGGGAGATGTCAAGAGCATTGCTTGCTTCCTGTTCTTTCACTTCCTTCTCAGCTGCCCAGGGGAGATCACTGTGCACCCAGAATTTCAGAGTTCAATGAAATTAGGCAGTGAGGCATGCATACACTTTCCAAACCTGAACGGATAATTTTGTCCTTGGTTTCTCTGCAAAGACAGTGCTTGGAGAAACCTTTGCCATTGTGGAAAAGTGAGAATACAGCCATGAGTAGAACATCTCTGTTGCTTACACCTGGAGTTTTGTTACCCCTTCACTAATTGCCTCTACAATGAGTGGCCAATTTGTTTTATTTTTATGTAGGCACTGCCCTGTGCTCTGCAACTTTAGATGAAAACCTCAGCTCTAGTACTTACATCAGAATAGTTTAGTTAGTCAGCTATTTGTATGTTTTGATATTCTGGAAATAGAAGTTCTTTTAAACTTCCAATTAATGTGAGCTGACTACTGTCTTTTGCCTTCTAAATCAAGGTGCTTTTGTATGCCCAGTTTCAGACGTTGTGCAGCTGCACTGCTCTGGTCTTATGCAATGTGGGAACACATGCGGCTCTGGACAATGTTTTGAGAGGAAACAGCACCACAATAATTTCACATTTTCGTGATATATTTCCCAGCATCAATTGCCATGCATAAAAGGCCATAACTGATATCTGAGTGTGAACTGTTCTCCAAAGAGCTCTTCTGATTAAACCTGTAATATGCATAAAATAAGGGATATCTGAAGAACAGAAACAGGAAAATCTGATGATATACGTTATTATCACCTTAGGCCTAACAACCCTAGACATACTACATTGTATGCTGTATTGTCAGAATACAAAGGACATGAGAAAGGAAATCAAAGAATCCTGCCCTTATTGTATGCTAGCATGAAAAAAAAAATTTGGATATGTTTCTGAGAATAATCCAGTAACTGATTCTAAACTCATTGCTGACTCCAGAGCAGGGGCCCTTAATCAGGGCTACAGGGAGTGGTGTATATCAGCAAATTGTGTAGCTCTTTGCCATACAATACCAAAGGTTATGTATTTCCCCTTTTTAGAATAACCAAAGCCCATCATGTTATTGGGAACAGATGCATTTGTTTACCTTTTAAAGGAAATGAAAAGTTTTTTACATACAGTGGCATTCCGGAAATTATTTTTAAAAATTAATTCCCATTACTAGATTTAAGATTTAATTTTTTCTGCCAAATTAAGCATTATAATGACATTCTAAAAAGGTTTAACCTTTGATAATAAACTGAGAAGTTTTAGGAATAAAATAATAATGCATTTTTTCCTGATGGTGCTTATTACACTGATTTTAACTTGATTTTTTCCTAACTAAGAATTTCATGACAGTATGGTGGGTAAAATTTAAAAAGAAAATTGCAGGCTTGGTGATGAAGGGAAAGTAATATTTATATACCAAATCAGTAGCAGGGAATTGATGACTCACATACTCTTAAGTGATCTTACATTTTTAACCAAAAATTGCTGACAATTTCATTAAATATGAAACATTAGATTAATGGATGCATAATCTTAAATATCTTCTATAGCAATTATCCTTAATCTATAGCCTAATTGGATATAGCATAAATTATGCTCAGGGATAGATCTATTTTCTGATATAGATGACTTTTTATTCAACTCATAAAGCGTTAATACTTGTTAAAACTATATATTGGTATGTATTAATTTGTAGTAATTGTTTGTACTGTGACTGAAATTATTCGATCATTTTTACTACCTACAGAAACACATGTACTGTTGAGCCATTATCATCCTAAAATTAGACATAAAATTCACATATTACCACAGTTGGAGGAATGGTAGGGGAAAGGATAACATGCTTCACAGCTGAGATCATAGGATCATCTAGTTCTAAACACCCTGACATGGCCAGGGACACCTTCCACTAGATCGTGTTGCTCAGAGCCTCATCCAACCTGGCCTTGAACACTTCCAGGGATGTGGCTTCCACTTCTCTGGGTAACCTGTTCCAGTGCCTCACCATCCTCACAGTAAAGAATTGTTTCCTAACATCTAATATAGAGCTCTACACTGTAAGTTTAAAACCATTCCCACTTGTCCATCACTATCTGCCCATGTGAAAAGTCTTTCCTTCTCATAAGCCCCCTTTAAGTACTGGAAAGATGCAGTAAGGTTTCCACGGAGTTGAGTCTTCTCCATGCTGAACAATTTAAGCTCTCTTAGCCTGTCTTCATAAGGGAGGTGCTCTAGCCCTTGGATCACCTTTGTGGCCTGCTCTGGACCCATGGCTACATCTTTCTTGTGCTTCAATCACTTCTGTTGTTCATGTCGAGGTTTCCATTCACCAGGACCAGCAAGTCCTTATCGATGAGCTCATCTCCCACTCATGTAAGGGATTGGCTGGACCCAGGTGCAGCACCTTGCCCTTAGACAAACTTCATGAGATTCTCTTGTGATCACTTCTCAATCTTGTCCATGTCTCTCTGAATGGCATCCCTTCCTTCCATTGCATCAACTGCACTGGTCAGCTTTGTTTTATCTGCAATCGTGCTGAGTGATATAGCCATAATGTAAGGGAAAAAGTCACTAACAAGATCTATGATACTGAAGTATACATGCAGAAGAAGAAATAGAGGGATGAAAGTGAACTTTTCATACTATCTCACAGGAAATCTTCTTTTAAGGTGTGTCCTGCCTATAAGACTACTGTATATTTCATAGGACTTTTATGATCACATAGAAAATATTATTGCTAAATATACCAATAAGTAGTGAGATTAAAAATTAAAGTAGTTCCCAGAAACTGTAGGATGGTGTGAAAAAAATTTCAATATAATTAAAAAAAATTAAATTCTTTATAACATTTGTAAGAAAAGGGAAGCAACTAGACAACAGTTCTGTCAAGTAGATTCTTAGGATAATTACTTCAGATCCTAAGCGCTGAACTTGAGCAATGTTGTCACATCCCAAAAAAAGACAGTCACATCAGTATGAATAAACAAGAATGTATCTTCTGTATTAGGTGAATTCACTTTTCCACGCTTGTTAGTACTAGCAATGTCTCAACTGGATCCTCCTGTGGAAGAACTGAGCATAGTATTATGGAAGATGCAAACTAGCCTAAGAGCATCAAGAATAATAAAAGATCCAGAAGAAAAGATTAACCTAGTTTATGGAAGAGAAGACTAGGAGAAGACATCTTAAGCATTCAAATATGCAAAATGTGCTATAAAAAAAGTTATGTTTGTAATAAGGAAGATGAAGAATAATGGATTTAATTTTCATCAGATTTCACCTCAGTAAGAAATGAGAAAAAAAACCTTTTTAAAAACACTCTATGGATTTGTGTGATGATCATAATAATGAAATATTGAAATGGTTTAAAGAAGTTGTGATGTGTCCATCACTGAATACTTTGCAAAATCCTAGAGAATATCTCTCAGGAATGAGATTTATTAGATTAAGGCATGGATTAGGAAGGGAACAAATGACCTTTCAACCTCCTTTCTTATAATTTTATGATTTCTCTGTGATTTTCCACCTCAAAATAATACTCTATTAAATATGCTCTCAAATAGTCATCACAAAAATTGTTTTTTAAGTAAACAGAATGGGCTTCAGGAATGGAATTAATTACAAAAAATGTAATAAAAAGTGTTAAGAGAGTTGTGATTCTAAGATGGTAGAAAACTCCTTAAGAAATCAAAACACTTGGACCACTTCTTTATTTTGATATTTCAGGGGATTCTGGGTTGATCCAAGGAGTTACTTGACTGATTCTTTCCAGAGTTCATTTTGTATATAATAGAGTACATGATGAAAAAGTATAAAAGTATTATCACTAGGCATTAGTCACAATTCAGTATTCAGAAGTCTTGTGTTAAATTTGAAAATCATCTCAAGTCCATTTTAGAGTGTTGGAAACTCTTTCCCTATGCATCATTAACCGTTAATTGAATATTGGGTTGCTCACTTAATAAGAGTACTATTTATAACTCATTTAGTAACTAGAAGAGTTAGAGGTGAAATTTTCATCCTATGGTCATCAATAGTAATTGGACATTGGTTTCATCATTGTTGGAAGGTCACTTAGAAGCTTCCACAGCAGCATTAATAGCACTGGATATATATGTTAAATGTTCATTTTTTTAAATGATGGACATTTTTACAGTGAGTTAATCACCTAATGCTTTCAAAAACTCTGGGCATATCTTATGTTGGACATACCGACTTAAGTTTACTTACCTATGTTTTCACTTTTTCCAAATAATTTCTTTCTTACTCACCTACATTGGTAAAGTTCTATTGTAATATCTATCAAAATTATCTTCCTTCAGCTTAGCAGAGGTTTAAAATCATTGATTGCATCACTGCATTCTTACTTGGAAGAAATAGTTTTATATTCAAAGCAACCATTTCTATTTGTTCTGTTTAATCTATAATAGCAATTTTTAAAACATAATTTTTCCCCCTCAGCTTCTTAAGGAAACACATTCTTGAGGAAGAATAATCATAGAATCATAGAACCATTTAGATTAGAAAAGAACTTTAGGGTTATCAAGTACAGCAAGCAATAAAAAAGCCCCAAACCTGTGTATTTAATCTGTGCTTCTCTACTGTATTTTCTGTCTTGTTATTCTATGAAGTTAATTAATGTTAGAAATACTCAAACTTTCTCCAGTAACTTGTAGGAAATAAAATGTTAAAACAGTCCACAGGCACCAAAAAAATTATTTTGTTCACAAATATTATAAAAATGCATGCCTCAGTATGTGAAGTACGCATGCATATATGTATATATATATGTATATATACATATATGTACGTGCAGTTTAAATCAGTATATGCAAATACCTAACATGAGGTGAGAAGTATGCAGTAGGAAGCCAGACTCTTCATAGAGGTGTTCAGTAAAAGGGCAAGGAGCAATGGGCAGAGTCTGAAATTCAGAATTATAGGTTCATTAAAGTTAGAAAAGACCTCCAAGATCATCAAATCCGATCTTTGACTGAACACCACTTTCTCAACTAGACAATGGCACTAAGTGCCTCATCCAGTCATTTCTTGAACATTTTCAGGGATGGCAACTCTTCCACTTCCCTAGGCAGCCCATTCCAAAGTTTAACCACTCTTTCAGTGAAGAGTCTTCCTGATGTCCAAACTGAACTTCTCCTGGCACAGTTTTTGGCCATTTCCTCTTATTCTGTCACTAGTTGCCTGGGAGAAGAGATCAAGTCCCTTGCTGCAACAACCTTGCTGCAACCTCTTTTCATCTCTACAGAACAATAAGGTGCCCCTTGGGCCTCCTTTTCTCAAGGCAAAAAATAGGATTTCCCATGGGAAATCCATTTCATAGAATCATCAAGGTTGGAAAAGACCCTTAAGATCATCCAGCTACTGTAACCACATAACCACTAAACCACATCACCCAGTGCTGTATCCAGATGTCTCTTGAACATGTTTCCTGTACGGGAAATCCTTCCTTTTTTTTTTTGTTTTGTTTTGTTTTGTTTTTCAGTGAAGGTACTGAAACAGTGGAACAGATTGTGTTTTCCAGAGTGGTCCTGGCATTTGCATCCCTGAAGAAATTCAGAACTTAACTGGACTCGGCCCTGAACAACTTGCTTCAGCTGCCCTTGCTTCAGCAGGTGGTTGGACATCTCCCTAGGTTCCTTGAACATCGTTTATTTTGTGATTCTGTGAAATTTGTGCAAATAATTCTGAAGTTTTATTAACTTTCAAAAATATTTGGATTGAGAGAATTTGTACTCAACCTAAAAATTAATATTTTATTCTCCCTTGTGCTCTGGGTATGCTAGGTTTATTCTATTACTCTTTGAAATTGCTTTTATTATCACAAGCCCACAAACTTTGTTTTCTAAATTTAAAGGGTTTGAAAACTTATGATAGTAAAATATTAACTTGATGAATAATTCAGAGTGGAAAGAAGTGGTAGAAGTCATAAAGTCACATTTTGAACTGTAGCTTCGTGGTTGAATAACATGACCTTTCACATTTGAAACCGTGATTTATGTTTAATCTGTAGTCCTCTAGGAAATTAATTTGGCCTGTAGTCTGTACCAGGGACCTGTTTCATAATCTTAAAAGATATTAACTGTACATAGAACATCCTATGCTATTGAGACAGATTTTTTTTACAAAATTCATGCTGAATGCTGAAATTTTCTTTATAGACTAGAAATAGCAATTATAGAATTATTGACAAAACATGTGGGGGGCAATAGAAATGAGAGATGCTGGATGTAACTGATAGCTGGCTAAGTGTCTGTAATTGAATTAGTCCTTGACGCATCACTAAGGAAGTCACAAGGCAGTAGAAGATGAAGGAAAACCTATGAAGCTAATTCAGAGCCTCTGACCGACTAACACAGGAAGTTCTGCTCCATATTGCTCTCCCTGGACCCTGACAGATTATAAAAGGAAAATCAGTGCCTTTCTCTATGCACATGAGAAATAATTTTATGCAGCTACCGTTCTTGAGACCTACGGAAAAGTTCTAGCCTCCACTGGAATCAGAATGAGTATGCAGGAAGTTAGTTCAGGCCTTCTACCTCTGTTCCTGTGACTAGCATTGGCTACGCTGGTTATTAGCTATTCAGTATTCAGTAATTAATTTGCTAGGATGGTGATGGAATTCAGAGGTGGAAGCACTGAGACACAAAGTTACTGAGGTTAACTAGTGAATAAAGCATGATGAGCAATAGCATAAAAATAAATTATGAAGTAACTGGAAATTTCACTAGTTACCTTTAAAAAAACCCCAAACCAGTTACAAGATAGGAGATGGGGTCAATTTCTAGAATAGTCAAACTTCTGAGACAACTGTCGATATTAACTGTACAGTTAATTTAAACAAACTAATCCACCTTAAACGGTAAGCTTTCAAACATATCAATTCAAGGGTAAATTGTACAACTAATGATAAAGACGTTCATGAAGAATCTGGATGGCCATAACATCTTCAACTCTATTTTTTAGGCAATATATAAGTTGAGGGGGGGCATTTGTCTGTTTCTGCTTGTTTAAGATGAAGGGGAAAAAAATAGCTCTGTAAGAATCCCAGATGTCCTCTCTCTTGTCAGGGCCCAGAAGGTCTAAAATTAAAGATGTTTCACAGAGTCATAGAACCATTTAGGTTGGAAAAGACCTCTGGGACCATCAAGTCCAATCTTTGACTGCTCATCATCTTGTCAACTAGACAATGGCGCTAAGTGCCACATCCGGTAATTTCTTGAACACTTCCAGGGATGCTGACTCCACAACCTCCCTGGGCAATCCATTCCAATTTTTAACAACCCCTTCCAAGAAATTCCTCCTGATGTCCAGCCTGAACCTTGAGGCTATGTCCTCTCACCTCTCACTAGCTGCCTGGTAGAANCGGGGCACGGGCTCTGGAGATGCTGCGAGAGAACTGTTCTAGAGCTGCGGACAGTTGAGAAACAACCATGAGCTGTAGCAGAGCCGAGACCACCCGGCGCGGCTTCTAGAGACTAGGAGGCTTCCTTTCTACTCCTCTCCTCTTCTCGGCCCCGCGCAGATCTTGCAAGAGCAAGCAGAGTTTTCTGCAGCTAACACAGTTTATACTGAACTGAAAAAAGACACTAAAAGAAAAGAAGCTTTTCTCTAATGTAAGCCCGANGGAGGAACGGGCCCCGGGCTCCGTCTCCTGCAGCGGGCCCGGGCCTTCGTCTCCTCCGGCGCCAGGGCATGGGCTCTGGAGATGCTGCGAGAGAACTGTTCTAGAGCTGCGGACAGTTGAGAAACAACCATGAGCTGTAGCAGAGCCGAGACCACCTGGCGCGGCTTCTAGAGACTAGGAGGCTTCCTTTCTACTCCTCTCTTCTCTTCTCGGCCCCGCGCAGATCTTGCAAGAGCAAGCAGAGTTTTCTGCAGCTAACACAGTTTATACTGAACTGAAAAAGACACTAAAAGAAAAGAAGCTTTTCTCTAACGTAAGCCCGAGAAGCAGCAACTTTACAACATGACGACATCAAAGTTAGAGAGAAAGAGAAAGTAAGTTATGAGACAGAGCTCAAGATAGCGACGAGAGAAAAGAGAGCGGTGCCACATCTTTCGCGCGCAGCTTAAAAATATCTTTTGTGGTCTTGTACTCCAGACACTTCACCACCTCTGTTGTCCGTCTCTGGACTCGCTCCAGCCCCTCAATGTCTTTCTTGGTGAGGGGCCCAGAACCAGACACAGGATTTGAGGTGTGGCCTCACCAGTGCTGAGTACAGAGGGATGATCCCTGTCCTGGTCCTGCTGGCCACACTATTGCTGATAAAGGCCAGGATGCCATTGGCCCTCTTGGCCACTTGGGCACACACTGGCTCATGTTCAGCTGCTGTTGCCCAGCACCCTCAGGTCCTTTCCTGCTGGGCCCCTTTCCAGCCACTCTGTCCCCAACTCCCAGTAACACTGCAGGGAGTTGTTGTGACTCAAGTGCTGTATCCAGCGGTGTGGCCCACCAACCCAGCCTGTCCAGATGCCTCTGTAGAGCATTCCTGACTTCCAGCATATCAACACACCTGCCCAGCTCAGTGTCATCTGCAAACTGAATGAAAGTGCACTCAATCCTTTTATACAGATTATCAATAAAGCTATTAAACAAGCCTGTTCTCAATGCTGAGCCCTAGAGAACACCACTTTGACTGGCCTCCCCTGGTTAACTCCATTCACCACCCCCCTCTAGGCCTGGCCATCCAGCCATTTTTTAACTGACTTAGTCAAGATTAAAGAACAAAACACACAACTCTTGAGAATAAAGTCTTCGCAACATACACACCAATCCTAATTTATCTCAACTAAAAACTACTTTGCCTCTACTAAAACAAATAACGTTTTGCAAAATATAGGAAGAAATAACATATTTTATTATTTTAACAAGTACATTCTCATTTTTTAATATAATTTAAAAATATTAACCTCAATGAAATGAGTGAGTGATAACATAGTACACTGACTAATAAACCGACTTTGAGTGATTTCCTGCTTTGATATTCCAGCTATTAGCTAAACATTTTGATTCAGAATAAAAGCACAAATGTATTGCTTTCAGCTTAGAATTTTAAAAATTGTGTTTTTCTCAGAATTAATACCTGGGGTTATTTTTGGATATCACCTCTCTCCTATTTGTCTAAAGAACATTGTACCTACTCTTTGCTTTACTAATGGGTATTTAGAATCCAAAAGGAAAATATAAAAAAGTAAATACTTCTATGAATCATCAATCTAGAAAGACCATATTGAGCCCTTTGACAGAGTCCTGGAGTAGATGCCTAAATTGAATGAATCAATTTTCTTTCTTAAACACAATTATAATATTGTAGGAGAAAGTAGGACTGTAAGGACATGAGTAAGGAAATAAAAAGGAAAAAAGGGGGGGTGGAAATAAGCAAAGGTTATGCCTTGCTTCTGGAATTCTAAGTGTTAGTAAGCACTACTGTATTTGAGTCATTATCTGGTCCTGAATTTTCCATTTATTGAAGTGATTAGGTTCTCAGTAAATTAGCTATAGTTCTTAGCTTTGCATTTGATCAGTTAGTAAGTATCATGTCTTTACACTTGTTTTGATAGAACCCAGTGCAATATGGTTGAATATTTGCCCCCTATATGTAATGCTACAATAAATTAAAATTTAAAAAATAGGACAGTTTTTTCAGGCTCATGGTCAGATGTTTTCTAGATGTGTGTGATGTCAATCCAGCTTCTTTCACTGATGCAATATGGTATATGTTTCCTCTGTTTTTGCTGCAAATTATTTCAGCTTCTTGTGCTGTTAAGAGCACTCTGGGGCTTTTCCCTATCTGTATTATTTCATACCTTGAGTATAGAAAACTCAGACTCGTTCTGTTTTGGGAGTTTGGGATGGCTTTACTTTGTTTCTCTGTTAACAGCTATCGGTTTTCAGTATCATTCACAAACATTATTTTAGTTACTTCCGAGTACATCTACCCTGAGACTGCACTGAAAAAGTGATCTATAATACAAAACAGGCTTAACCACATACAAATAAAAAAAAACATGCAGCTTATCTCACTCCTACACTAGCATTCCCTGTCCATATATATCTGCAGATCCATACAGGTGTTCTAAAAGTTGTGAATACTGTGGATAGTTTTGAGAAGGAGAAAAAAAATCCAAATATAGCACTCTCAGAGAGACAATATTAATTTCAGAATTGATGGAGAGCATTTACAAAGTAGTAATAAATCTTCACAGTAGTTATTGATCCCCAGGAAGAATCTGTTGCAAATGAAATTCTGATTCCCAGGAAGTCTTTAGAAACAATGCAGACTGCTGAATTGTGTGTCTCCTAGACTAAATGGTGATGCTTAAATAAATGCAGAATAAGCTCATACAAAATCTCCCATTTGAATTTCCCCAGTTGTTTGACTCGATCTTGTGAGAACAATGCAATCTATTTGAATGTACAGCTGTAATTCATTGTACTTGATGTTCCTTCTCTTTTTAAAAACCAAAATCCTCAGTGTTCTTGTATACAGCATTCCAACAGATGATTTGATTTCACTTAGATATTCCTATCTGCAGTACTATTTTATAAGGTAGTTGTAGACAGACATAAAATTTACTAAGGAGTTTAATTAGGTAGAAATTTTAGATTAAGGAAAACATTTTTCCTACAGATAAATATCTATTCTCCTAAAGAGCACCCTTGCAAGAAGAAAAAACACTCACTGTTGCTTGTAAGCATATTCCAAGTTGAATGTGTTTTCTCTGTTAACTGTCCACAGACAGAGTAAAACACAATCTGAATGGAACACAAGAAAACGGGTTTTTTTTTGTGTGATAATGGTAATACAACCACAATTCTGTCATTAAGAACATGACATTGCACTACTGTAGAGGCAGGGCTCTAATTTTTTCATAGGCACTGTAAAAACTTACATTACTCTGTTCCAAATTGAAATGTTTAGGGAACTTGTTACAGCTAGATTGCACCATTTTTTCAGTAAAAAACTAAGCCTTGTATATCCCTGTATACAGTTATTGAGGGCAATAAAATGTACTATTGTAAGATCAACGAGGTTTGAGATGACTATATTCTCATAAGCTAAAGAAGACAATCAGTATGATAATTAGAGCATGTTAATTACTCTCCACTAGCAACAAAAAATGCAAATTATATGCAGCAGGAAATTAACAGCAGTTACTGTTCAATATTGCATGACTTTTCCATTAAGTATAATAAGAAAAGTTGTTAAATTATAGAAAATAAGAATAATGAAACTGTAATATTAAAGAAGCTTAGGTTTCCAATCTGGCTGTAGAGGGAATCATTAGGAAGTTTTCTGAGGATGTGATACTGTCTATACAGGTTAGGCACACTTGTGCAATACACTGGGGAAATATTTAGGCATTGTTTTATTTTCACTAGGTAGAACAAGACTGGGTATTCTGGCTCAGCTGGAAGAATACAATAACCTGTTCAGAATAACAGCTCTGCTGTAAAACAGTTCAGAAACTTTCATCCTTCTTTAAAAAAAAAAAAAAAAACAAAACACAAAACAATGAAGTTGTTTATGATAGGGCTTTTTTGAGAACAAACAAGAAAACAAACCAAAAAGAGCTAATAAAATTCTGAGCCTTGGAATTTTTTAAAACTAAAGATTGAAGTCTCTTTTCGACTGAGAACTTAAACCAGCAGAAGAAAAAAAAGTCATGGTAGAAGTGTATGATTGATTTTTAAAGCACGTTTTGAGGACTATACACAATTTTATTGAAACAGGGACACAGCTTTTGCTGTCAACGACATTGGTATCTGAGCAACAGATAAAGAAATACTGACTTTTTAATCAGTTATGGTTTTTTTTTTTTTAAACATGAGGGACAGTCCTACATGCCTCTTACAGGCATGTTTTACGAAGCCTTAAATCAATTCAGAATTTCCCAAAGAATTAAACAAGCCTTTGATTATAATCATTGACATATTAATATAGGTTTATGGGACTAATCCAAAACATATCCATCACTGACACACTGTAAGACAAACAGACATTTTACAAAGAGCTTAAAATATGGATACAAAAACACAGATTTTGATAAATATTTTTAAATTTTTTCTTCTGTTTGGCAAAAACACACATACACTGTTTGAGTTTTCATTGCATTACACTGTGTTTTTTTAAATAATTGGATTTCCTAATGCCTCAATATTCTCAGGTTGCTATTGGCATTCCAGTAAATTATAAGATTTAGGACATCTACAGTGCTGTCAGTGTGAGTTGTTTTTAGGGTTTTATGTATGAAATAAGTGTCTTAAAGTCCCATAATCACAGCAGTAATGGAACTGAAATTTTTAAAAAGCATTTTCTTTTTTTAGAGTACAACAGAGCCTGTGCCTGCTTTGTTGTTGTTTTCTTTTTTCATGTTATCATGAATAATCGTTTGAGTTGGATAAGAGAGATAAAAAAGGAGTGGTGGTGTGTGTATGTGTTTTGCTTTCATATGTATTTGTTTGGTTGGATTGTTTTTCCTCCCTTCCCCCTGAGTGTTCCAACTTCTCCAGAAAAACAGCCCACTTCAGATGGACTCCTACATTAAAGTAGAACAAATCTTCATGGTAGATGAGCTCACTTGACCAAAGAGAAGTGAAAAACAAGAGTAAAGGAATTTGACACAAAATCAAGATATCAAAATTAATTAGGACAAACATTATAGAAGAAATTATTTAATTATTTGTTGACCTAAGGTGTTAAGCAAGAATAATTAAACAAAGTCCTTTCATAAACATCAGTTCAGCCTAACTAAAATTTGAAACTAAAATTAATATGACTGGAATGATGAAGGATTAATATATTATAATTGTATCTATGCTAGCATGAAAAAAATCTATTTATGATAGACTGACGTAATATACGAAAAAGCGAAATTGATAGCAAGCAGTAAAAACAAACAAACAAAAAAGGAAAGATCCATACCACTCAAGGGAAACCAACATAACTGAAATACTTCCAGAGTATAGTTAAAGACCACAATTAGTGACTGGACGCTGCCCAGCAGCTAAACTCCATACAACTACTGGCATACTCCCTCACCCCACCAGGATGGGGGAGAGAATAGGAAGACCAAAGGAGAGAAACTCATGGGTCTTAAGGATAGTTTCATAAGTTAAGAGAAAGAAAGAAAAAAAAAAAGGCCCAAGTGATGCAAGGGCAATCACTCAAAACCCTCTACAAAAGACTGACACCCAGCCAGTCCCCAAGAAATGGCTAAAGTCCCCCAAAAAACTCCCCAGGGTTTTTATTGCTGAACATGATATATGTCATGGAATATCCCTTTGGTCAACCCAGATCACCTCTCCTGTCTGTGTTCCCTCCCAGCTTCTTGTTGACTCCAGCCTACTTGCTGGAGAAGCAGCAGGACAAACAGAGAAAACATTGACACTGTGCAAATACTGCTCAGAAACCGCTGAAATACTGGTGTGTTACCAACACTCTTTTAGTCACAAATCCAAAACAAGCAGTATATGGCCTATTAGGAAAAAAATAACTCCATACCAGCCAGAGCCAGTGAAACAACAAAAGCAGAATTTAATAAATATCAAAAAAACCCCCAATCTTAAAACATTCATTGGTCTTCTACCAGAGGGAAATGGTAGAGCTTTAAATGTCAATGAAAACAAAATTGCAGAAGTTCTATTAAAGGAAAATTTTGGGTCACTTTGGTAAATATTTAGTATGTCTGGAAACACCATCAAATATCCAGAGGAGAAAACACTACTGATGAGGAAATAAGAAAAATAAACAGTGACCTGGATATCAGGACAAGTTGTGCATTCAGCAAGTTTTCAGACAATGCCATGAAATGTGTTCATGGGGGACATTGTTGGTGCATTGGAGGGCAGGACAGCTACTGAGAGGCACCAGACTTGCTGAAATTGACTGACAGAAACTTGAGGAAATCTGACAGAAGCAAAAACAAAAACAAAAACAGGAACCTGAGAAGGATTAAACCCATGTACAGGTGGTGCTCTGGAAGGCAGCTTTGTAGAACAGAACCTACAGGTCCTGATAGACACCAGGGTGACCATAAGCCACCAGTGTGTACTGGCATATCGCGTGCTGCACTAGGAAGAGTTCTGCAAACAGACCAAAGAAAGTGAACCTTGTCCTCAATTCAACACCAGTGAGACCACGACCACAATGTGTTTTAGCAGAACTTGGGCTGCCCCTTACAAAAAGACATGGACATCCTGGAGGTCGTCCAGCACAGGACACCATGACTGTTCTAGGGCTGCTGCACATGACAGACAAGGGGAAGCTGAAAGAACTGGGCAGAGAATGGAACAAGTGTCAAACCCTGGAGGTAATTCAAGTCTTGACTGGACAGCCCTGCACAACTGGACCTGCTTTGAATAACCTGAATATTTTTTCTTCTAGCCAGAATAATCCTCTGATCATTTTATTCTGTATCATCTTTCTACATAATTTTTTTAATTTTCCAAATAATTTGCAAATAATTTGAAGAATATAGTAAAACAGATCTGTACATTTTTTCCAACAAATATTGAAGATTATCCTCATGTAACTAGGCTTTCTACATAATAAAAAAATAATTATATTGCAGGAGTATTAACTATATTATAGTTGAACTATATTATAGTTGTCAGAAAAGCATTTTGGTGGAGTAATCTGAAACCAAACATGCAAAGATGTATAAGAACATTTCTATAATCTTGGAAAGGTGATAATTTGGAAACTGGATGTTTGATACACAATTACCTGAATTACCTGAGGCACAAACAGTTTGTGCTTTTAGGTGGCATATCTACTCCATACAAATAAAGAAGAAAACAGAAAACCAACAAAAAATAGGCTAGACTTGCAAGATAGAACACCTTTCCTCATTTGAAGGACTCTGTGAGCAGTGTGTAGGGTGGATTTATTATTTTGAAATATAAAGAAAAATCCTATGGCAGTCTGAAATATTACTACAACATGTAGACAAAAAAACCTAATGGCATCCCTGGTATAGGCTGAGGGGAATAAAGTCATGTCAATGCTTGATGCAAATAGTTACATGGAAAAAATCCTTAGTTGCTAGTCTATACTTCAAACATCTTCATGTCTAGAATCCACAGAGTTCTCACTCTACTTTGATAATAAACAAAAATATTTCTCTGAAACAGTTCATTTCTTTGAAATCATTAACTAAAAAGTAATTTTTTCCTCTTTCTTTTCTCATTTGGGTGTTATTCAATATCTAAAAATATCTTTGCAGCAATATTTGAACCTTGTTCGACTTCCCATAACTGAAATTATTCAACCACAGAATTACTGGCACAATTCAGAATACTTGCACATGAATACAAGCTGTTGCTGACTACACAATAGAATTCATGGTTTCTGTTTTGTAACATCGTTGCATTTCAGGTAGGAAATTCTTCCTTAGAAAACATTATTGTGACAAATTAAAAAAAATATTTTCCACTATATATACATTTCAAGTACTAGAGCTGTGAGTTCTTTGGCATTGTATCCACTTGTAATTTACTTCTTCATATTGAAACCATATAGCTTGAACTTTAGAGTTAGGTTATTGTGACAGTCTGGAGGAGGATCCTGGCTCAAAACATTTCAGGCTCACATATGGGGAAAAGGTCAAGTCAAGTCTTGGCCTGGCAAGGCAATGCCCTGCTCCACACACCCCACACCTCCAGGGCACGGATCCCAGCCCCGCAGCGGGACCAAACCCTGACATATGCGAGGCAGTGCTCCACACCCTGACCCTGGAGCCTCTAACCCAGCTCCTAAGTGGCCAAGTGACCAGAAGTCCCACCTGGCGGAAGGGCTTAGGAAAGCCAAAGTGTACTTTAAGCCAGAGCATGAGGCACACACAGGTCTTGACCCTACCTCCTCTTGGGTTTTAAATTAGCTGGAACACAAGTGGAGCCATGAGTGGTAGCTATCTTCGTTCTTTTCTGTATCTCTTCTCTCCTTCTCAAAGTTTGAAGAACTTAAAATTGGATGAATTGGAGTTTGATAAGTTAGTGCTTTGTGAAATGCTTTATTTTGGTAGAATGTTGCTTTGCACTTTTGCTAACATTCCCTGATTTTCTAAAATTAGCCAGTAAAGTTTTTGTTGTTTTGACCTCTTAAGGAATATCTTGTTGGGTACATAAAAGGATCTCAAGCCTTTTTAAGACCCTTGTTGAGCAAGCTCTGCTCAAGTTACCCATCCACATTCATCACAGTTTTCTGGTAGTTGTTTTACAGGGTACAGATGCAGCACATAGATTTTGGCAAATCCAACATGCCCCATTAAAAAAAAAAAATTCTTTAAGTAAGTGCATCTACTTTGAGTACACTTGAAAAATACGAATATGAATGACATTCAGATGCCTTAAGCATACATTTATTTTGTAATTTAAAATTCTGTTTAGGAAGATAAAAATAAATCCAATGAGATCTTATATCACAAAAACATCGTCCTTACTGAATGACTGCTGTTGACTTACCAATTAAAGACTAGGAATACTGTAGAATGAAAAGAAATTTTTGAAAAGAAAAACACATATGGAAACATTTTGGTACTTTGTAGGGGAGAAAAAAGCATGTTAATAAGAGAAATGGCACAGGAATACAGAAATTTTGAAATTACGTATCACCAAATAAGACTGAAATAGCACTCTTTTGTTATAAATATACAATTTCTTTATGCCTATGAAACATACGCAGGTGGAAAAGAAAAGAAGCAAAAAAGAGAGAGGATAAGAACGTGATTTAGTCTAAGAATGAATGCAAATAAAATATTTAAAGAATACTCTTTTTTCAGTCAGTGAGAAATGATCTTTTCATAGACTGTTTTGCTTCAATTGTACTGAATATTAATGTTTGAGCTTCAGCAGAATTCTCTAAAAGTTCAGATCAAACTTAAAATTCTATTTGATATTTATATATAAAGTTTATTTAATTAATGTTCTTTACTGTCATCAGTTTTCTTTTCACAGACACATACCTAAGCATAGCCAGGATTTCCAAAATATCGTAAAACAGTACAATGACAGAAATTCTGGTGACAATGAAGAAATGAGGAATTGCGTGTGTCTATACAGAAATCATCATAAAGGATTTTAAGAGACATGCAATAATTCAATATCACACTAGCTGTTTAAAAAGCAAATATAATGATATTGCAGTTGGCAATAACTAGGTACTCTTTATTCTTCAACTATTATATACTATCATTGATGACAGTTTGTGTACCTAGCAATATATAAAAAGATACTGATTTTCAGATTTAACTAATAATATTTCCTGATCAATCCATGCTTCCAATGATTCATTTTCAACTACCTATCTATCATCTAGGGATTTGTTGTCTCTCTGTCTAAAAGGACTTATATATGAATTATCTTGTATTTATTATTGTTCATATGCTCCTATTAATACTGGACGAAAAAGGATAAGTCTCAATTGAAATGGGGTTTGTGTCACTTTTTTCATATTTAATTAATTTTATTTAATTTTCTAGAGTCAGTAAAGAAAGACCATAAATATGACATAAGACTACGATGACATATAGTCGTGAATCCTGACGCTGTCTGGACTTACAGAATTGTGAGAACTTTCCAGGTCAGGGTAAACACTCTGACCATAGAAACACAGTATAATTCAATTGAGAAGGGAATTCAGGGGGTCTCTAGCCCAACCTCTTGCTCCAAACAGGGTCAGCTATGGGGTCAAGACAGGCAGCTCAGGGCTTTATCCAACTGAATGTAGAAAAGATCCAAAGATGGATGCTGCACAATATCCCTGGGCAACTTCCTCCACTGTTGGACCATGCTCATGGAGAAAAAAGGTTTTCTTCATACCCAGTCTAAATCCTGTTTGAATTTAAAACTCTTCTATTGTCTTTTTGCTATGTAATGCTATTAGCAGCCCATATACATCAGGTGCTTCCTAACACACCCCCAAAGTCTTTTCTTTGCCAGACTGAACAAACTCAGCTTCCTCAGTATTCCCTCACAGGTCAAGAGCTCCCATGCACAAGCACCCTGGTGGCCTCTGCTAAAGTCACTCAAGTGTATCAATATTTTGCTTGTATTGGGGAAAATAGAATATTTCCAATTTTTTTGGAAGCACTAGTCTAGATGTGGTATATTGAGTGCCTAATAATAAATCTAATAAAACTCACATCTCAATGTTTCGTGAGTGAGCTGTGTGACATTTGTTTTACCGCTAAATATTCCCCAATGACTCTAAGTAGAATCTCAGAAAAGAAAACCAAAAGACTGCTTCTAAAAGAAATAGAAAATCATCAGGAGTTTTTGAGGTTCTTTAATTTTACTTTTAATTATGTCAGTAATTCTTTCTAAAGTCTTAATGGAAACAGGCCAAAAGTAGGGGAAAAGAGACATGATTTGACCATACCTAATAACTTGTCTTCATTTCACTTCATGTGAGGAAATTTCACTTCTTGTGCCAAAAAAAGCCAGAACCAACTCAGGATGTATTCATATAGATATTAATATAAACATATCTCAGGATTTTACCTCTATTCTGCAGGCAGATCACTCACACTTAGTCTCAAAAAAGAACAAGGAATGAATTGTGAAACAAGAATTTAAAGACTGATCATGGGATGATGACCTGTATGAAATATAGCTGCAAATGATACTGTTGAAAAACACTTCCTTCTGTGTGACTAGGTATGACATTCCATGCTTCAAACCTTGTTACATGCAAAAATAGAGCACAATATATATATGTGGAACAAATAATTTATTAACCGAATTATATTTTAGGTTATTATATATATATTATTTAATTCAATGAAAATACAGACTTTTTTTGTAGTTCAGCTACAGCAATACTTTGAGACCAGGATCCTTTTGGGCTTAAGGTTGTTGGACTCAATGATCTCAAAGGTCTTTTCCAACACAGTTAATTCTGTGATTCTGTGTGATGCTGTTGACAATGTCAGAAAAAGAGGTGAGGGTGGCACATGGAGCTGCCAGCATCCTGCCTTCTTCAGTGGGAGGGGCATGATGGTGGGTGGAACCTTCTCCTCTGGCCTTGGTTATTTTTAGGTTTATCTTTCTAAATTTTCTCATCTCATTTGGCATCCTTCTCCTGGTCTGCCAGCTGAAGTTCTTCCAGCCCCATGCACACAAAGGGCTGTGTGTTGTCAGGCAGTGACAGGCGGGGGGGGTCACCCCTTCCCCAGTGGGGCCATTCCGGAGCTGACGCTGGAGCAGGGGAGGCAGCAGCCAGCACAGGGGTTAAACCAGTGACACCCTGATCAGGCCAGAGCGAGTCTAAGCCCCCAAAACGGCCAGGTTAACACACTGCAGGGCCATTCCCTCTGCCGGCAGACAGCATATTTACTGGGCTACCGAAGAAACATACAGGAATTCAATCATGTTAAATACATAGATGTGTCTCCACACTGCTAATCCTTGCTTTTCTGTCAGCTAGGTAATGATTCACAGCTATGTTCTCATAGAAAACAAACAATGCAACCAACTGTAAATAAACTGGTTTTTCACTCCTCCTTCACACTTAATTCCAAACTATTACTTAATAACAGAAAGACAAAATTTATGCTTTTTCCCAACAGCTGGTTAGGGAGCAGAAGATGCTTTACTCTTCCTTTCATTGCATGCAGTCTAATAGCTCTTTACTTTCCACTGATTACACCACTTTAATTAAAGTGGTTTGTGCAAAATAAATCAGCAATACAAACAGCTTTATTTTCCCCTGACTGAATAAACCAAATTTGGTCACAAAACTGGAATAATAGAATTAAGTCACTTGCTTGGAATGTTTTTGATGACAATGACATGAGTTAAAAAGACGTCTCTCTCATTTTCAATATCTGTTCATGCAATATAAATATTATTCCAACACATCTTGTTACTGCTTCAAATAGGAGTTTATTGTAGAGTTTGTTGTTTATTTGGTTTGCATATAAAAGTTTAGATAATATGTTCGATTAATCTAAGACCTAATGAAAGCATGTGGTAATTTATATGAATGACTGAAAGAAAAAGATTTAAAACCACAATTTTCAAATCAATACCCTGAAAAGCCTGGAAAATGTGCTGAGCTGTTGATATACTCGGGAATGTCATAGGGAAAAAATTATAGAGGAAGGAATGGAATAGTAGCATGACAGAAAAGCTGAGCTCTTTAAAGGCTTGGGAATGGTTTAAAGCTGAAGTGAAAAATATATTTTCTGTCATTTTCAGAATTTTGACAGGTAGGAAATTCCCATTTAGATAGAACTTCCCTCTTTACTCGGGAGGACTAAAAAATGTATGTGGAAAGATCAGCAGTGTAGATTTTTCATTTCTGGTTTTTAAATATTAGACAATTAGACACAGAGAAGCCTGTATGTCCAAATGCAATGTATCCAAGGCTACTAGAGGAGCTGGCTGGTGTTGCTGGGGGGCCAACCTTAAAATTTTCAAAAGTAAATGGAAATTGGGACATGTTCCTGATGACTGGAAAAAGGCAAACATCACATCCGTCTTCCAGGAGAAGGATCCAAGTAAAGGTCTCACTTCATCTGTTTTGGGGCAAATCCAGTCAGAAGCTATTTCTCAAGACACAATAGACAATTCAGGTAACTGGAAGCAGCTGGCATGCATGTGCCAAAGGTAACTCATACCTGGGCAACCTAACTGCTTTCTGTGACAAAGTGATTATTGCTGATGCTTCACACTTTGATATTAGGAAGTTCTTTGACACAGTCCCTCATAGACTCCTTGGTACTGAAATTTTGAGATGTGGTGTGGACAGGTAGACAGTAAGGTGCATAGAAAATTGACTGAACTGCTGAACTCAAAGACCAGGAGTTAATGCTGGAAAGAGCAGATGCTGGTCTGGTGTGTGCTGATGTTGTGGTGCCTTTCAGGAATCAGTACCGGAAAAAAATGCATCTTAATGTCTTTATAACAACCTAGATGGTGGGACAGAGTGTTCTTTCAGCAAATTTGTGCACAACCCCAGAGTGTGAAGAGCACATAAAGGGCAGGACTGTTACTGAGAGGGACCTGGGCAGATGGAAGAAATGGACTAGCAGGAACCTCAGGAAGTTCAATAAAAGCAAATGTAAAAGTCTGCACCTGGAGAGGACTAAACCCAAATACTAGTACATACTGGGGTTTGACCAGCTGGAAAGCATCTCTGCAGAAGCTGGTAGACTCTAAGCAGATGATGAGCCAGCAGTGCATCCTTGTAGCAGAGGCCAATTGCCTTCTGGGCTGCAGAAGCAGGATTCCAGACAGCAGAATGAGGGAAATGATCCTTGTCCTCAGTTCAACACCAGCGAGACCAGTGTTTTGCTTTTTCACAGAATCTGGGCTACCCCTTACAAAAAGACATGGACATCCTGGAGGTTGTCCAGCACAGGCTACCCTGTCTGTCATGGGGCTGGTGCACATGATAGACAAGGGAAAGCTGAGAGAACTGGGTTGACTCAGCCAGGAGAAAAGAAGGCTCAGGGAGACCATACTGCTGTCTGCAGCTACCTGATCTGAGGATACGGAGGACATGGAGCAACCTCATGGAAGTGCCCAGTGATTGGATGAGAGCAAAGGACAGTAGCTGGAACATGGGAAATTCTGATTGAATATTGGGATTTTTTTAACTGTGGAGATGGCCGAACCTTGGCGCAAGTTACCCAGAGAGGAGTACAGTGAGTGACAAACCCTGGAGGTATTCCAGACTTGCAGACATAGCCATGCACAGCCTGGCTGAATTAGTCCTGCTTTGAGCAGGATGTTGGACTAAACTACAAGAGGTTCCTTCTGGCCTGAATATGTTTTGATTCTGTGACCCCATGATATTACTTTATTGCTTTTTGAAAATGGTAGTTGTTTGATTATTTTGACTGAAATATTCTCAATGACAAGGAAATCCAAGTCCATTTCCCCAGCTAGCCTATCTGGACTTGATTTATTTTAACAGCTCTAGAGAGTGACAGCAGATTATCTTCAGATACTAAATAAGTCTGATTTTAGACGAAACTTCAGTTCCACAAAGTATGGGTCAGAACACACATACTTAATAACGGTTTCCGAATTTCCGTTTAAGCTTAACAATACATAGTGAGTAAGCGGCACTGAAACAAAATCCAGAACTTTGCCCTTTCAGGGAAAATGATATCTTGCTAGGCTGAAAAAGGAGACTTTTGTTGTTTTGGATTTTTTCTTGCCTAATTCTTTTTATTCATTTTCTAATGCAAATCTAGGAGGAAGCCTGGAAAGAAAAAAAAAATAAATCAGAGTTTTTTGCAGCCTGGCAACTAAGGAATTATCTGGCTAACTGGGAAATATGAGTATCGACTCTCATAGATATAGGACCTTGATCTCCTGTGGTTTAGAGAAACAATCTGCAAAAAGCTTATTCCCAGTGTTTTGGGGTGCCTTTTTTTGCTGTCCAAGAGCTTACATTTAAAATAATAATAATTAAAAAAAACAAAAACAAAAACAAAAAAACCCAAAATATAAAGGAAGAAAAAAAATGTATTTGAAATCTCTGTGTTAATTACTTTTGTAATTTTGGAAAACATATGAATAGAAGGACTTAAAAGATGAGACAGATGGACTGAATGCTCTTTCATTTTAGCAAAATCTTTGCTCTTAATAATTAATGTGTCTTGATTTCACTGCCAGTATTTAAAGCTGAAATAGAGGCTAGAAAACATTAAAGAGTTATGAAAGCATAGGATCCATATATTTAATGAGGTTCATACCAAATGATATAGGATGTTTTATCACCAGCATGAGAAGAAGTTAAAAACAAAAATATCTTACTCCTCTGTGAATTAATATCCTGTTTTTACTCATCAATAATTAATCTAGTTCTTGTGGCTACTACACAGTGTGAGTTCTGTGTCCTAGATCTGAATAAAGTAGAATTTCTGCCCCAATTTTGACAAAGAATTATGTAATTTCTAGACCATTAGATCTTTAGGCACATATAGAAATTGTAGCTGGAAGGATTTCCATTTTTTAAATTTTACTTTTTTTTGCTTTGTTTTACAAATTATTGCTCTCTGGAGGTGTGTTGCATTCTGACACTTTGCCTTTAACTGTAGGACTGTGAGGAAGTGTTGCAACAATACCTGTAAAAGCACACATCTTATAAGTCAAAAGAAATATACCATTATTTCAGGCAGTTTGGGTTCTGATTGCACTCATGGAATTAGATGGCTGAGAGTGTCATCTGTTCAGACCTTAGGGGAGGAGAATCAAAACCAAGGCCCTGAATTACTCTGTAACTCTTAGCAGAAGTGAGTAAAATTATACACAGTGTCATCTGAACACTGATAGCACATCAGTGAGTAACTCTCAAGCAACGAAGCACCAATCTGTTGGTTGACAGGGCAACACAGGCACAGAAGTTGGTGCTGAACGCAATTGCAGTTAGGTGAGTTAACAGGCCATATGCTCCTGGAAATTAGGGAGTAAACTTGAAAGGAAGTCTAATGTTTATTCTCCTTCTCAGGAAGTTAGGAGTTTTCAGATATAATGTATATCATTGGAAGGACTTTTTTTTAATCTTTGAACCTAAACTCTTTGTCAGAAAATTTAATCTAAATTCATTCTACTTAGCTTCTGGCACCTTCCTGAGGACTCTAACCTAGGCACAAAAATGGCATAAGCTATTTCTGTACTTAACAGAATGACACCTCAAGAGAGAAATTTAAATGAGCTAAGTTATGAATCATCCTGTGGAGAGCCTCCTTCTCTCCAACAAGTATTGACACAAATACCTGTTTGGAGACTAAAGCGAGATTGAATAAATCCAGATTTTGTGCTGTTTTAAGCGATAGGAGGCTTAAAGCAATTCAGACCAATGTCAAGTTAATTAGGAAGGTACTAGCAGGATTGCATAATAGTATAAGCACTGTATTGCCTGTTTATTTCTGTCTTTCTGGTGCTACACAGTAAAATAAGAATTAAATCTTCCTTTTACAAAAAAACCCTGTAAAGTATAAATCTACTCACAACCTCTGAAAAGAAAATAAATTGGCAATGTGGTCTAACAAGTAATTAAGCAATACTTCCCTGAGCAGGCAAGCAGAGTAAAAATCTCTCTCACAAGGATATGAATTGTGTAGCAAAGCACTTCTACCAGACTAGAAGATGTGGATATGAGAGTATAAAAGATCCCACATTGACTGGCTGGCTGCATTGATTGTTTTACCCGTTCACAGCACTGCTAAGACTGCTCTAAAGATCAGAGGTACCTAACTCCTATATTACCTGCCTGAAAGTTAACCTCTGGAGAGTGATTCAACTCATTCTGAAGTAGTCTCCTGGTCCAACCTTCCCTTACCAAACCACAGTTTCTCCAGGCATATTTTGCTCTGCACAAACAGACCTTGGGAGCAAGATGCACATTCCCATGAGCACCCAGAAAGTATTTACTGTCTGATAGATACAGCTGAGAACTAGGACTTGGAAAATATGGGGCTAAGCATTAATATTCCCCCTAATCTAACATAAAGCTAACTTGGGGCTCATCAGTCATCTGGGGAAGAGTTGGCTTTCATTGCTTCTTGGAATAGCATAACCCCTGATATTGCCAAGTTGAGATCTCCCATCCCCCTGCTCTTTCTTTTGCTTAGGCCTTTTATGCATTCTACTGTGTTTGGTGTTTCTCTTCTAGATCCTTGTGTTTCTTTCGCCATCTCAACACTTCTATTTCTCTGTTTTCACTCTACTTATCTTTCCTGGCTTTGCCTTCTGTAGTCTGTCGCAGCTCAGCAGCAGAATTTGTGATAAAACTAAGTGAATGTCATACAGCCATTCTGCAAAGAACTGAGCTTTGAATTACAGGTGGCTCAAGCCCTGGTCATTGGTCACCTAAGGGCTTGATTCAGAAACCTAAATCTAGGCCTTTAACCACCATTAAGGGTAGCTTAGGATGTAGCTATCATTAAAGAACAATATCAGTCTCCCCTAGGTTTGTTCCAAGAAGGTGCTGTTCTCCTATCTGGAAAATGTCTTCTTACATGGATTCATTATCCTTTCTAACTTTGATGGGAGATAATCAAAAGCCTGCTCTCTTGGCTCCTCTGAAAGTGTTGATTTGCCTCAATCTCTTCGAAAGCAGCTAATTCTCATCTTTGTTCATCAAGGAAGTCCTTTAATACAAGATATTTTAGGCTGTCAGATGCCTCAGCTGCAGATTCAGATATTCTTGTGCTGGTTTTGGCTGGAATAGAGTTAATGTTCCTCCGAGTGGCTGTGTTTTGGTTGGATTTGTGCTGAACACAGTGATGATAATAGAGATATTTTTGCTATTGCTGAGCAGGGCTTATACAGAGCCAAGGCCTTTTCTGCTTTTTGTACTTCCACACTGGCGAGGAAGTTGGGGCTACATGGGAGACTGGGAGGAGACGCAGCCAGGCCAGCTGACTCAAGTGACCAAAGGATATTCCAGACCTTATGACATCATGCTCAGCATTAAAGTGAGGGAAAGAAGGAGGAAGTGGGGAACATTTGGAGTGATAGCATCTGTCTTCCCATAGAACCATTTATGTGTGATGGGCCCCAGCTCTCCTGGGGATGGCTGAACACCTGCCTGCCCATGGGACGCAGTGAATTAATTCCTTGTTTTGCTTTGCTCATGTGTGTGTATTTTGCTTTCCCTATGTAAACTGTTTTCATCTCAACTCACAGGTTTTCCATCTTTTACTCTTCCAGTTGTCTCCCCAGTGCTTCTGGTGGAGAAGCGAGAGAGCTGCTGTGTGGGACTTGCTTGTTGGCTGGGGTTAACCCACAACATATTCTCAGGTGTGCTTTAACACAAGAGTCATACAAGTGAACATCCTTCCACAGTTGGCAAACTCTCTTCATATCACAAACTGTCAAACAGAAAGCAGTCCTTTTTTTTTGTAGTGAAAATGACCAGAAACACTCCTTATGCTCCTTCAGATGGAAATCATAAAAATGGAGGCTGTTAACAGATCAAATTTGAACGCAGCTGTCCTAATCACAGACAGTGTGAGAATCCACCTAAAGTACTGTGTCCGGGTCTGGAGTCCTCAGCGCAGGAAAGACATGGACCTGTTTGAGTGGGTCCAGAGGAGGGCCACAGAGATTATTCGAGGGCTGGAGCACCTCTTCTACACTGACAGGCTGAGAGAGATGGGGTTGTTCAGCCTGGAGATGAGAAGGCACTGGGGAAACCTTATTGCAGCCTTCAAGTACTTAAAGTAGGCTTAAAAAAAAGACGGAGAGTGACTTGTTACACGGGCAGACAGTGATAGAACAAATGGTAACCATTTTAAACTGAAAGAGTGTACATTTAAATTAGATTTTAAGCAGAAATTATTTATTCAGAGGGCAGTGAGGCACTAGAACAGTTTGCCCAGAGAAGTTGTGGATGCCCCATCTGTGACAAGTTGGCCAAGTTGGATGGGTCTCTGAGCAATCTGATCAAGTGGAAGGTGTCCCTGTCCGTGGCAGGGGGTGGGGGGATTTGAATAGATGATCATTAAGGGCCATTTCTACCCAAACTATTCTTTGATTCTATGATTCTGTGATTATGCAGTTTCTTGATTAAGCAAGTGAGGCACAATCTTCTTTCTCTTATATATCAAAGCGTGGAAATCCATTTATTGAAGAAACATCTCTTCATATTCACTATAAATTAACTCATGCCAATTGCATTACATATCATGTGGCATGCTTAAATTTTATTAGTAACAAAACTTTTCGTTTTTAAAGTTCATTTATTTCTTAAACTGGTCACAATTTCAAATCACAACATTTTGTTTCCTTATGGATTAATTACAAAAACAAGCGCTCTGGCAGTTCTCTGCCTTTTGCAATGCAAACTTTCCAAGACATTTGGTACTTAATGTAGAAATGAGTAGGCTGAACCCAACTGTTTGGGTGCTCTGAGGTGGACATAAAAGAATCAGTTGAGCTATGAATCTTGTACTTCTCTAGAACAACAAACATCACTCTCTGGTGATGAGATTAAGCGTTTTCCCAAATAAGGAAATTGTAACTGAGCTGCTCTGGTGTGTGGGATTCACAGGTATGAAAGTGCATGGAATTCCACCCTGAAAGGAATCAGCTTTGAGCGACGTATAATTTTGCTCTTGAAAAAAGCGCAAAGTCTCCTGATAATGGAGTTACTCATCAGTCACTTAGGTGGCTTGTCCAGCCTCCATAATGAACGCAAGCAGCATTGAACACTGTCAGTATCTTAATCAGACTGTTATAATTCTCTACCCATGTTACGAAACAAGCTATTCTTATTGTTTTAGTAATTATGAGGCTTATCAGAAAAATCATTATTGGCAGGAAATTTTAGTAAGATTTGTGGCAGGTTTTGTCTAACATCTGAGGAGACTTTATCTCCCATTGTTTTTGCATGCTAAAATATGATTAAGAGAATGAAATTACGGAGGTGCCATGAGATGAACAGGCCCAGGGGAAACACTCAGCTGCACAGAGCTGTAAACTGCAAATACATCCCTAAAATGTTTGTAAAGTTATTGTGTAAATGAAAAAAGGAAATACTTGATAAAATTTTGGAAATTTGGAAAAGAGACATAAAGTTGAAATGGTCTAAGGACAACAAAAAGGTTTTCTGTGTGATGGAAATTAGCTAAGAAAACAGGAAAGGGGAGGTATTGGATGGAGAATAAAGAGATTGCACACAGCTAAGCATGGAGGTTGTATAAAAGGGCAGTCCACAGGGAGTGAAAGTGCCATTGCCCTAAGAAACAATGCTCTTAGAAGGTAGGAAATTATTTAATGTGTTTTGTTGGGGTTTTGTTGTTGTTGTTGTTGTTGTTGGGGGGGGGGGGGTTTTGTTTGGTTTTTTTTGGTTTCATTAACTACATAGGTCGTGGTAGGTAAAGAAAAGAAAAGAACTGTATGCTTAAAAAACTCTGCCTTGTAGCTGGATTTTCTACAGTTCTTGTCAAGATGGAATGAGAATAAACCAATGACAGCAAAGGAGGTTTTTATTTTATCCACATGAATCTCTAAGCAGACAAGGATTATGGCAAGGAAATAAATAGAAGCCAGAAACAAAGCAAATAAAGGAAGGGGGTTGGAAATCAACAAATTTGACTGAACTAATATAACAGGCCTCAGTTTTATTAGATCTCAAACAAGTTATTGTTAAGTGCTCACTGTATTGTATGCATAAGAATGTTACAAATAAATGCAATAAATACAATCCTCCTGTAGCCATGTTCTTTTATCTACTACGGGGGAAATTATTGTAAAAGTATGTCAGCAAAAGTAAATCTCAGTAGAACAGACAGCCAAAAAGTAAGGAAAAATTTCCTTACTTTTAGTGCTGAGAAATGCTTAGTTGTCCATTTCCATCATCCCAAATACTGTCTTTAGCAACCCATCATGTATGCTGTATTTTGTGCTCAGATGCCAAAAAGCATGAACAACAACAAAAAATTTCCTTCATGACAAGGGTGAAGAAAAATGTTAGCCTACACAACAGATTTTCTGGGAGTGTGGTTTTATAATACAAGATAGAAAGCACTGGAAGTACTGTTCAAATCTGCATGCATGTTTTGAGATTTTCTGCACTTACATACATAGACCAACCCTGCTTGCAAGTGATAAGGAAATCCTACTCTTCTACAGAATAAAAAACCCCAACATAATCATGGTCTATTCTTACTTCAATCATATTTTCCTTGGATTTATATTTATTTTTTAACCTTATATATGCCAAAGCATTTCACTCATCTATTGTGTGGCAAATGCTAAGAATCTTAGTTATTAGTGAGCTACAAGCTAAAATTCCAGCCTCCCCTTTGGTTAAAACTGAGATGTGGATGGACATCAGGGTGGTGATATTAATTCCCAGCTGGCTCAGGAACTCCCCAGCCAGCCATCTGCATACATGAGATAATTGATTGGAGACAAAGAACTTTTAACCAGTTGACTGACTGCACCACTAGCCATCTTCATCATCAGGCAGCTACTTCATTTTACAAAAACTCTCCAGGTGGGAATTTTGGACAGTTCTAACAATCCTCCCAGGCAGGTCCTGCTTGTGTTGTCCAAATGATAGAATCAAAGAATATGCTGGGTTGGAAGGGACCCATCAGGATCATCAAATTCAACTCCTGGCCCTGTGCAGGCTACCCCAAGAGTCACTCTATGTGTCTGAGAGCACTGGCCAAACACTTCTTGAACTCAGACAGTCTCAGTGCTGAAACCACTTCCCTGGGGAATAACCTTTTCCATAATTTTACCAGGCACTGAAGTGAGACTGACAGACCTGTAGTTTCAGGGGTCCTCCTTCTTTTGCTTCTTAAAAATTGGGACGTTTGTCAGTTTCTTGTCAGCTGGGACATCTCTGGATCCCCAAAACTGCTCAAAAATAATTTTGTCCTTAAATATGCTCATTAATATCCCATATGAATTATCCCAAGGACCTCCAGGCAGTTCCTGCTGCAGAACTGATCAAACTATGCATAGAACAAATATTTGTAAAGAGCCAATAGAGAGCTCCTCATAGAGACACAAAAAAGGTCATGCAGAACAGAATTTTGTACATAGTTGAGATATTTGAGAGATATTTTATATGTACTTAGGGTAATTGATAGCAGTGGGTTATTCATATGCTGGAGCAGTCACACAGGATCATGGAGCAGCTGGAATTTTATCCAACCCTGCTGAAGATGCCACTGCAGTGATTATTGCAGTGGAAACCCCCATTGCCAACAGACAACAATTGATCATGCTGTTCAAGAAGCTTGATTTCCCATATGAGTATTATCATTTGCCAAGATCCTGATAAATTAGTTTTGCCTTTTAACAAACACTTTGTCCATGAGACTGTGAGTTCCTCCCTAACAATTCACATACACATAATTACTATAGTAGGATTAATGTGTCTGGAAAAGTGCAGACAATTGTATTTATGTTTCAGGTCAAGAGTGCATTTGAAGCTTAGCTGCAAGGGAATTACAAATTCCAGGGACACAACCCAGCCCTGAAGAAAAAATGGCCAAGTCAAATGGAGTATTTTTTGAAATAGGGTAGCAAAATTGGAAAAAACCAGGTTATGTGATTTATCAGGGAGCCATTAAAAATCTCTAGCTCTGCGTACGTTCCAATTAATTGACCATTACTTTATGAAAGAAGGCAAAGCATAAAAGAACCAAAAATAGGTGAATTTTAAATACGTGGACCTTAAAATATGTAGGTTTATCTCAATACTCCAGTTGTGTGGATCATAGCAAATTCATGAATGTGGAAAGGGGAGCCTTCTTAAAAAGAATATTTGGTGCAATCAAAGAGGTACCTTACCCAAACATGATGAAAGTTCTAGCATGCTTGATAAAAGTCTGAACTTTAATGACAGAATCATTAAAATGCTTTACTTATTAGACATATAACCAATATTAGTCAAGGGATCTGATTTTCAAAAATAACACCAGTACATTGTCATTTCCATTGATGAGAGCGTGGGGCAGGGGACTGTAGTGTGCAGTGGGGTGGGGGATACACCTTCAATTACCTTGATAAAACCAAGCCATATACCTGAAGTGAAAGCGGGAGAATGCTTTTAGATTCAGCAACACAAATGCAGCCAATAAGAACTGGCCTTCCCATTTTTGCATCAATTTTAAGATAGTAAAATTTTGCATTTTGTCTCAAACTAAATGTCTCATGGAGTTAAAGAATTATAATTAGTGTAATTACCTCCATCAACCAAATTCATAATCTTTCCAAATAATACTACCGAGGTACTTAAGCACTAAATAAAGCTAACTAGTTGCTATCCTTACACAAGGGAGAGCGGTTTAAATTCTCTAACACTTCTTCTCATGCTTTATTGACTAAAACCTATGTCAACTCTCGCATTAGTTTCTGCGAATCAATCTCTATTTGATACATTTGTAATTTGTATTATAGCACCGTCTGTAGTTATTTGAAATACCTCATACTATTTTATCTAGTTTATCGTATTTATTTTCATCTGCATTTGAATCACTTTGTGAAATCAGGATTTTTTTTTTTTTTTTTAAATCTGCCCATGGGTGTGGTGTATCTCAATGCCAGAATTCTATTACACGGTGAGGAACAATAAGATGACTGCTGTATTTTTTTTAAAAAGAAGTGTTTTTAACACATTTCAAATTAAAAACCACATTTGCCACTTTTGACACATGAGTAAATCAATACATTCTTGAGGCATATATGGGATTTCATTTTTAAATGTATATTTCTCTTTTCTAGGCCAGTCAATACCACAACACTCTCTGAATGCTGTGCTAAACCTCTCTGAAAATATTTTTTTACAAAGTGTGTTATTTTTCCTCTTCATTCATTGAAAAGGTGAAAATTAAAATTTTGAGTAATATTTCTTAGTAATCTTGACTTTTCAAAAATAAGGTAAATTTGAAAAATGGTATTTCATTTGTTTCAAAAGAGTCGAAGAGTTAAAGATGAATATTTAACCTTTTTTAATAATATCACAAAGACATTAGAAACTGCTGTAGGAAGGAAGTAGCCCTCAGTAGATCTAATCATCTGGGATACTTCAGAGACATGCCTTTACCTGATTAGTGTGGCCTCTCTTACAGTGGTGTTTAAGCAGAAAAAATCTTTTTGTGTATTGAAATAACCTTGAAACTCCAATCCTATGATACATAGTCATGTAGTCTATTTTTAAATGTTCACTACATCCCACACTTCTGAATTAGCATAACTAGTGTCATTCAGGGGTTCTTTGTACTCAAATATAGAAGCATCTAATTAAGCCAAAGCTTCCAGATATATGTGACATGCACATAACCTCTGTGGAAAAATCAACGCCAAAAATCAAAAGATATCCAAGAGTTAAAGTCAGTCTTTTACTTAAGTATGAACTATCCATTACTATTGACTGAATTCTCAGCACATTGTATCTCATTATTTTCCTATTTTAAGTGAAGTAGAAACTGCAGTTTCAGTTAACTGGACCCACTGCCGAGAGTACAATTTGATTTGAAAACTAATACTTAGTATGACTTTGTTCTTGGGTAACTACAGAGGATTGTGGCATTACAAGAAGACAGTAACAAGGACAGATCAGGTTGTACCCATTGCCCTTTACCTTGCAAGGTTTGTCACAAGGATGGATTAATGTTGTGCTATTTTCTGTTCTCATTATGCTCTACCTAGAAGAGAATGAAGCATCAGAATTTTAATTCCTCCTGTTTCTAATGCTTAACATGTTCTGCAGTTTCTAGTAGAATGATAGTTTTTCTTTCTTCATTCAGTGCTTTGTTTTGAGCAACCTCAGTGGTTGAGACAATGTGGCAGTGTTTAAGTTCTGTTGTGCATATCCTCATTCTCATAGATATCTTTCTGACCATTGTGAACCAGCAACGGAACAAACACATACAATACTGATGTGCAGTTATGAAACCACTATCCTCCCTATTTTATTTTGAGCTGGATTTTGGGAAGCAGTTTCCATTTTCTGCTTATGATAATTTGCAGGCATAATTAGTCAGGTACATTATTATCTGGCTTGCTCTTTGCAACACTAATGAAGTCAACACTACAGTCAACACACAAAGGATTACTTACAGCAGTCCTAGGTATGAAGGTAAATGCCAAACACTTAGGAAAAAAACCCACCAAACAAACACCTCTGTGAACCTTGTGAAAAAAAAGTACAATATTAAGCCAGTTAAAAAGTGAGTAGCATAGAGGTTTTATAGCTGTTGCTAATTCTGGCAGCTTCAAACCAGATAAATCTCTTTAGAAGCAAATGATTATATCTGGCTCTTTACAGGTTCCAACCTCTCTATATTGGCTATAAAAGGAATTTATACATCTGAACTGTTTTTTTTTTTTTCCCTAAAAAGCACATTTTAAACTAGCCCACACCATAGTATATGAGAATACATATCATACCAATACTTTTCTGGGGCATATTAAAATGTTTGCATGTCTTCTGTAGACTACAGTTGAAGAAATTAGTCCCAAAAATCAAAAGTATTTCAGTTTTGAGGTGTTCACAAGCCAACATTAATATACATTTTTTTTTTTTTTGTCTACAATCAGAATGTTCATTTCTGTGTACATTCTTTCCTTCAAAAGAGACTATATCTTCCAGAATGCATACAGATCACTTTGTCTGTCTTTCACTTCAGATTGATTACAATTGAATTATTCACAGATTTCACAGAATATTTTGAATTGGAAGGGACCCAAAAGGATCATCAAGTCCAGCTCCTAAGTGAATGGTGAATTATACAGCATGGAAATTCAGTAGTGCCTTGAATATTTGCTGTTGTGTGATTTTTCAGAAAACACAAGCTAACATAAACCATATTCCTTGGTAGCTTGTATTTCATTTTGTCCTTTTTTCGGTAGATGTCAAGTTCCAACCTAAAGAAGATTTGAGGGTTTATAACCAGAGCAAAAAAAGCAAATATTGCAAGGGCAATAAAAAATTAAATAAGTCTTAATAAATATTTTGCATATGTTCTATAATTAACATTTTTTTTTCAATATAAGAAGAGAACAAAGGTATAGTTAGACTCAAGAATGACAAATAAAATTCACCTTAACAGATGCACATTTGTTCTGATGTTGTATGAGAGGATGATAAAGATAACCTGTAAAACATTAAACAGGAGTAGTATATCTCAGGTATGTGATAATATCCCTTGAATTTGTATTTTGTCATATTGGGCAACTTTCTTAATTTGACAACACTTATTAAATTAAAAAGACTAGATTTCATGTTTATGCTTTCCTTTCTAATTTATGACCTGAACTAATTACTTCCCTATTATTAATCCAGGACTCCAAATAACTGTGCCATTGACACAATTATAGTTTTTTATATGGTCGTGTAAAGTCTTCAATAAGCCCTTACACAGATGCATAAGTTTACATTTCACAACAAACAATAAGACAAAGGCTTGAAGAAAGGTTTTATCGTTTTCTAGTTTTTTGCCACTGTCTCAAGTTGTCTTTGTGGGGCTGTTTTCTTTTAATTATCACTGTTCTTGTTTATTTTCCATATTATGATCACAGTTATTGGATCTTCTGGGGAGCCAAGTCAGATGAAGCCGTCCAATTGAACACCCGGTGAGTCACTATGATATGAAACCATCATCCTGGTCCCTTTATGGTTACCTCTATGCTTCAGAGGACCCAAGTATGATACAAAGGATGGTGTCATGAATTATAACTCTGTCCTTACCATCTCTATTAACATTCACTTAAGAGAGAGAGAGAGAGAAAGCATTTAACACCAACTACCTCCTGACTTTGCTGAAGAGAGGAAATTTTCCATGTTATGTTGCTGCATAACTTACATGTTTGTGTGCTGGAACGCTTTTAGCCATCTGATCTGAACACATTTCTCTAACAAAAAGAGCACATGAAGATGTGAGATTCCTAATTTTTCAAAGATAGAATGTAAGAAACGGAGGAAAAAAAACCAAACAAACCAAAGAAGTAATAATAAAAAAAAAAATCCAAAGACAGCCTGTACCTTTGACAGTATAGAAAACCACCTTCCACTATGGAAGCAGCACAGAATACTATCACTTGTGGTTTAGAACTTGGGCATTTTCCTGGGCACTTTTTTCTATTATAGTAGTGCAGTATAAAAGAAAAGATATTTTTCATATCAGAAAATCCTCAGATGACACCAAATTAGTGGTATAAATTCTAACATACTCCCACTGAAAGCAAATCACAGCAGCTGTCAAAAAAATTGGAGACTGACAAGAGAAAATTTAACACCACAGGGCATTTACAAATATGGATTTTGGAGCAGTGGGGTTGATTGGAAGGCCTAAACTTCTGGTTCATCTTTGATATTGAAAATTCACCATAGTCCACAGGCACATTATAGAACTTTCTCTATTGAGGAATAATTTGGCTTTAATAAGAAAATCTTAAGATTAAGAATTAAGATGGGGGAATTTACAGCATGATGATTATTGTGAACTCCAGAAAAATTCTATATTGATCTGATTAAATATTATATGGGTGATGAAAATGGCAGCTGCTGCCTTCATATTTTTTTTGTAAACATCGAGGGGAAACAGCAAGAATTATTTAATTTTTTCCTATTTCACCTTGTTTCCGATTTCTCCAGGACCTCTTTCCCATCTACAGTTATTTTTAGATATTTGAGATCGGTTTAGAGGCTACTTTGTATCTGCAACAAAACTGTACATGGGATAAAATTATAAGATTATGCAGGTCCTACCATAAAAATAAGACGTGATGGAATAAGAAGACATCTTTTAACAGACACAAACAGACCTGCAGTCAGCTTCTTGTTGCAGACATGGCATATAACCATGCATCTTCCTTTAAAAGCCGTATATACAATATAATGTTATAGACAAGGATCAAATTCTTCTTAAATATAGGTCTGCCTGTTTAGCTGTGGAAACACTGGACATGAATTTCAGCTCTGTGGTTCTCAGATGTACTTAAAGGAAGGTACTGACAGATTCTAAGGGATAATTTCCACATATACTACACTCATCTAGGAGTATATATAGCTTCTGTGGGGGAAAGTTGTAACTATGCGAGGCTAAGACTACTGACTAAGAGTAGGCTTATCATGTGTCTGATCGAAAAAGTCTTCACCTTTTTCCTTCTTACTTGTAATCAAACATCATTGTTTCCATACATTTGCCACAATAATGGTTTATCTAGTTAGGGTAAAATAAATGTCAACTTATTTAAGTGACAGAAAGATGGTCTACATTTAAATTCACCACTCAGCATCCTTTTAAATCTAAGGAGTGCAATATATGACTAATTGTGCTCTGGAATTTTTCAGATATCCAAGCCCTTCAAAGATGAATTCTTCTCTACATTGTCTCAAAAAAAGATTCTTAAGGTTTTAACAATTATCATTTAGAAGACCAAAGTTATGAACAGCGAGGAAAAATGCTATTTTGTCTGTATAGTACATTTCGTGGTTTTTGTTGAGCTTTCTTCAAGGACTGAACTTGAACTTATTATTTTGCTTTTCTGGTCAAAGTTGCTGAAAAATAAACGCTTTCACTTAATCAAATTCAGACAAAAGATTAGTTCAATAAATCTCTTTATATTTAGCTTATATATTTCTCTACTTTTATATGGCCAGATGTCATGTAAGCTTTGCAAATAGTGTTACACCTTCCAAGGGATAAATTCAGTAAAACAATCTTTGAGAACAACTAGTCAAATTCTGAAAATCTGGTTGATTTGGCTTTATAGTGCTTCCTCATTTATTGTGTGCAAACATTCACAAGGAAAGGCTTTAGTGTTCTGATATGTTGGAAAATTGCTATTTTTACATGGAACTAAATGTTTTTGCAAATGTTAAAGAATTATTTCTACCAAAGGGACAATATCTAGTACTTTGATCACTGCAATGGCTGATTCTGCAGAAATCCCCCTTGACCTTGCAATTCCTTTATCTTATGTGATTTAGTGCTGCTTAATCAATTTTCAGGAGAAAATGGATCTTTAAAAAAAATTAAGTGGCTGCTTGCCATAGGGGAAGTTTCCCCTTTTGCTAGAGGGCTCAAGGTTCTTGAATTTTTTTCCCTTCTCTCTTTTTTTGGCTCATTTGACCCATATATAACATTAAGCAGCTCCCTGGCTGACAGACAAAGCCATCTCATCATATGGTAAATGGTAATATGCTCCATTACCCAGTAAGTTTAAAATCACAGCCACAATGAGAAGGCTGCATTCTGAAATTAAATGCCTCTCCTGAAAGGTATCAGCCACCAGACAAATACATGAACGGGGCAGAGCCCCCCTATCCCAGAAGAGGTTTCAGAGGAACTTCTTGCACAGGTTCCATGGACTGTTCTCTTCTGCATGATTACACTTTTTTGTGCTCATTCTGTCCCATTCCACAATCAATTCTCACCCCACAGATGGTGTTTCTTTTCACCCTTTCCCAGCATCCAGACATATACTTGCAGTTTGTATGTAGAAAAGTACGACTTTTTTACCATGAAAATGTCAGAGTTTGGCAGAAGTGTTTTATTTTCTTCATCCATATTTGTTCCTCTCTTCTACCTGATATTTTCCCTACCCACAGTATCAGCATCCAGAACTAGGCTTATATAAGCTACCATGTTGTTGTTCATAGCTGGCCACAGAGGATGCCAGTCTCAAAGTTTGGAGGGTTGCATAGAAGACTCAGAGATTACATAAAAAAAATTTGATCTTTCTACTGGTATGGCATATGATAGTTTTCAGGAAACAGTATAACCAAATCAGGGAAATGTTGCCTGCAACACACTCAGATTATATATATGTACATATATTTAGTACCTCACATAGCCTACACTTTTTGAAAAGCACCAGGAATGAAAATTAGGTCTGGCACGCTTTGATAATTACACCTACTCAGAAGTAAAAACAGAGTGGAGTCAAAGGTAGGAATATTTTAAGGAAGATAAAAACCCATGGGCATTATGAGGAGATATTATTGCAAGAGGAGGTGTCAAAAAAAGGAAATTTTACAGAAGGGTTCACTCTATATTAAATAATTCCAATGTTATTACCTAAGTAACATTTAGATTTTTAAGCAGCTATGTGTCATATGCATGAAAGTCTCGGCATTGTTGAAAGACAGAAGAATTAATTTTGGACGCCCTAAAAAATCACTATATATTCCATAGCTATATTATTCTGCCATTGAAGGGTGATTTCATACACTAAAAAAACCTCCAAGTTTCATAATAAAAATTGGTAACAGTTACCAAAATATCAAAACATTAAAGAATTTAGAGAAGACACAGTCAAAAAAAAAAAAAAAGAGGTCAGAATACCTTATAGGAAGAATTAATCATGTGTAATATTGGGACAGCAGAAATATGACAAAATAAAGTTATCTGTAATGTCATGAGCTTTATGCTTTCTGTTATAATAAGAATGTCTCTATAAGTTAGTAACCTGTGAGGAGATGTATAATCTGTATATATGAAAAGTCTAATCACACTATTGTGTAGAGGAATAATGAGATATAATTAATAATCATGTCCATTTCTTTAATCATCTTTGCTGAAGGATAGAATTTGCAGATGTGTATGGTACAGGGAAGCAAAGAAATAGACAGATGTACCTTTCCTATATGTTAATGAGATCCTGGACCACAGCATCACTGCACTCCAGCATGAGCTCACATTTAATTTGAAATATTGAAGACCTTTGAGAAAAAAAAGGTATATTTAAATATTTGGACAAAACTCCTGAGAATTTAAAAAAAATAACCTTTCCAATGTTAAAGATTACAATTAAAGTTATTTTTGCTAGCTTGAGTCCTTTTTAAAAAATGTTTTTACCTTCATTTTTTTCCTGCCATGATACATAGTACTGTGGATTCTAGGAAAGTTGTTCATTGTTCTTTTTTTTTTTTTTTTTTCTGTGATATTAAGACATATCACTTCATTTTAAATGGAGAAAATTCCTTTATTCCAAGTGCAAACCATGACTACTTTGCAAGTATGCTTGGAAGAGTTAGCAGGAAGATGAAAAATTATAATTTCTTGGGAACATTGTCAAAGTTAAAATTCAAACTTTTTTGGCAATAAATTAACAAACTCAACATCTGACATTCTATTTAGTGATAGGCTTGATTGACAAAGTTATAAAACTCAATCATATTCAGAATATTCCTGACATTTTGAGTAGCTATGATTTGAATGGGTTGTTTCAGCTTCACAATTACAGCCAGATTTTGAGAAGACCTCAAGGCCAGATTTTTAAGTACTCTTCTTCTAAAACTGGAAATAATTATTTTAAAACAATATTTTTTCTTCTAAAGGCAAAAGAAAAAGAAGAGCAAAACTCAGTAGCTCAAATCATAACACTCAAGATCCACTTTTCTAATGCAATCTCTTTCGGCAATCTGGCCAATTAATTTGAGCCCTAAAGGGGAGATGATTCTTTAGAAAACATGACCTGAGTCAGAGGTGCTATTAGAGTCTTTATTAGCTTTTACCAGTTTGATCTTCATGACATTCAGACAAACCATTTTTGACATTCATAAAAGAAAAAAAAAAAAAAGTATGATCAGTTGTATCCTTTAATACTGTGGGATATATAGACATGTAGATATACATAAATATATGTGTTACGTGGTCAGTCACATCTGAAAATTCTGAGGTCTCTTTTATAAGGATATCTTAAGGATAAAGGATTATAAGCAAGTGTAACAAGGCACCTAACACAATGGAATCCAACCTGGGGTTGAAATTTCCTTCAAGTGTAAAACATGATCACTTCTTGGATTTTTTTAAACTTAAATTTTTTAGCAACTCATGTGTTCATTAAAAAAAAAAAAGAAAAAAAGGTTTGCTCACATTTTACTATGTTACATCAGGGTTCAAGCAAGTTGTATATATTCAGCATCTCTTTCCACATTTGCACAAATACAAGTAAATGAATTACTAACTTTCAGACTGGTGACCACGGACTGACTCTTCACGAGGACAAAGTTCTTGTGCCAGCAAATACTCAAAAGGAAGAGGCTTTCCAGGTGCAATAGCTGGGTTGTGAGATAAGATCTAAATTGAGATATATCCTCAAGCAGTAATTTTCTTCAAAACAGGGAGTCTGACAACTTTTCTTGTCCATTCAAGGCAGTGTAAGATAAATTGTAGTAAAACAGATTCAACAGCATTGTGAATGCCGAACACGTATTAAGAGACTACTCAGAAGACTGTTCAAAAAGGCTTGATCAAGCTGCAGGAGGATGAGTTGACTTAGGAGTGAGCTTAAAGTGCATTACTTCAGGACCCATGCTCTTAATGACCATCTTCTTAGCAATTAGCTCAGCAAGAGACTGGCCTCAAAATGTACTCTGTATATACAGAGACAGACATGCTTAGAGAGAGGCGGAACATATTCCTTCTGGTCAATAAGGCCAGTGTCTGTCTATGAGTTAAAATGTTAATCATGCTGAAGTACTCTATTCCAGCTACAGCTAGAGCTATAGTGGTCTGTTGAGCAAATGTTAGGGGCGTCAGGTCTGTTAGATGGGTAAGTCTGAAATATGATTGGGGTTTGTATCCCTTGTATGAAGACAGAAAAAAAGATTTTCTCCATCTCCAAGGCCCTAAAAACAACAGATGAAGACAGAGAGATGAAAAGACAACAGATGAAAAAATATGGGATGAAATAACTGCGGGGGGCAGCCCCCTCAATCATCAAAAATTACAGAAAATAAGGAAACTAGGGAACTAAGGGAACTACTTAGGGAACTACTTAGAAGATGAGGAAATAATTTGTTTATTCATTTCTTGTAGAGTCTGATTTTGTAACTCTGAGCAAGGTAGGTGAAAAATAATTTACATTCAAAATCTGTATGAGATTTTTTTTTCTGATAGCTACAGCTATAATTATGTGAATGAGAACCTGAAATGATTTTTGGGTAGTCATTACTTGGCTAATATGCAAAATTAAGAACCTAAGAGCATACATATTTGCTATATTCACCTGATATTGTTTATTGTATAAACATTTATTTCAAGTGGCCCACCCCCTTCATATGTACATATATGTAGAAAATATGCAAAGGAAAAAATGCATACATGAAATAATGAAATACAGTATACAGTTATCTAAGAAAGTTGCTGACTATCCACATTCCTTTGTCTGGTTGGCTTTTTAAGGAATTGACCACTGCTAGCATTAATGATTGAAGGGAAAAGATAATTATGAAAACTGACAGCTCATGTAAGACTAGGTTCTGTTGCCTTTCTACACATTTAATTTATTTAGGTATACTTCAGGGAGACTGAATTATGCTCTAAGGTGTTATTCAGCGTGACTGAGTCTCACAACCTTGGGTTTAAGCCTTATTTAAAAAGTCAAATAGCTGTTGACAAAGAGCTATAGAAAATGTGTATAACAAGAGGTAAAAATTCAGAGAAGCTAAAAAAATTCAAGCAAACAAGGCTTCATACTCCTGCAGCACTGCATTAACAAGTCTGTGTGCAATTTATATTCAAATTCTGTTTCAAATATATTTCTTTTAAATCCTGAACCTGAATAAGCAAAGAAGGAGCAACTAGTTTTCTCCATATGCTCTATTCTTAAAATAAATTTTTCACATTAGATGTTGTATATGTCAATATTCAATTCTTTTAGAGAAATATGATCACACTTTCTTACACTCAAAGGACTCAATGCTTTGCACAACTAAGGGCGATCATGGTCTCTTTACTAGAAGATTACATTCAGATGCGTTTAGGTAAAATATAGCAAAGATGGATAGGTCATGTGATGACTTAACATATCATACAATTTCTAACATTTTAAATAAAAGGGCAATGCCAGATGTGTGCTAAATGATCACCTTCCTGTCCACACTGCCAGGAAGCACTGATATCCAGCAAAAACATTTGAAGCATGCCACAGATCAGTTAAATCTTGCTTAAATTTAAATTAAGGTTCGCTTTGATTACACAAATAGCTTCTTGTTCTGTCTCCAATATATTTGAAGACTACAAGAAATTAAGAGTTTTAGGAAAGAAATGTGAACTCTGATGTTTAGTGTGAGATAAGCCTGGCACAGTACTACAGAAGCTTAAATGGATCATATGATCGGCAAATATTGGTCGAACTGAAAGTGCTCTCACTTTGTATAGGGAGAATACAGAAGTAGGAGCATAGAAATAGGGTAAGGAAAAATGTGTCATGAAAGAGTTTGGAGGAAAATTATTTACAGAGAATTGTTTATAAAAAGCTCATGGAATGTGTTTCTCATTACAATATTTATTTAATGAAAATTTTAAAAAATAATTTAATTAAAATATAACATTTGATAAAATTTATTAAATGTATTTTCTATTCAATCATACATCAATCCATAGTATTTATTTTGAAAATATAAATTCTGATTGTGTCAATATACGTAAGTATAGAATTCTATTAAAGTCACACCGTTGTGTTGTACAAAAATAAATCAGAAAGTAAATTATATTATGTATTATTTTATTAGGCATTTTGAAATGTGTTATTTGAAATCCAGGAAGTGTAGAAATTTACTGAGGATCTAAAACATCCTCACCAATAAACATTTGAGACTTCTTATAAACTCTTTGTGTCAAGTTAGTGCTGCAGAAACGCTGTAAATGAACGGAAAGTCTAAAACTTACAAGCCCAAACTCAGTTAGTAATTGAACCTCTTTGCAGCTTACATGTAAGAAGGAAACCATAGTCTCTCTAGATTAAGTGTGTGTTAACACTGGACCATAAGGAACTTGATACAGAAGGCAAAGTATTAATTGACAAGGACCTTACATAAGACCCCACAAAACTGATCTTTAATGTAAGATCAAAACCCAGAATGCTCAAAAACTGGTAACATGGTGGATAAAAAACCAATTTTTAATGAGCACGTGAAAGAAAATATTAATTATTTATTAGATTAAGAAAAAGAGAACTAATAAAGCAGTTCAGGTGTCCACTGTGGATTCATGAAAGTCATTAATCACTCTTAGAAAATCTATTTGATGGAGTAGTCAGTTCTAAATCTGAAATTAAAGAGAAATTCTATTAGTTCATGTGCCTGAAGAAAAATAAAATCTGAACAGAAATCAATATCCTAAGGAAGTTTTTTGAGGGGAACCAAAACACACACATAAGCAGTAACAAACTGAGAATTGAAGGAGCTGCTCCCTCTTTTTTTTCAAGGATATATACTAATACATATTTAAGTAGTTGGAACATCCATAGAAATCCATCTCTGACATTTACCTGAAGTACTGGTGTAGAAATTCTTATCTTTAAGCCTAGAAATGTTTCTTCTGTAAATGGAATTACAGGGCACTGCCAGACCATATACTGTAGATGCTATAATTTAAGTTTGATAAAGAAAGGCTTTTGGTATGTGACAAAGGCTATTAGTTGGGTTTTTTTGCAAATAAGTACATGTCAAACATTTCACTCAGTAACAGAAAATCCTCATAACTTCTCTACAATACACCAAGGCTTCTCTCAGGTTTTTATACATTTCAGTAGTTCCTTCCATGTTGCCCTCTTAAATGCTAGCAGGAAAATCCCTTGGAATTGCATCCCTAAATTGCAAGTAATTTCTCATTGCTGGGAAGTAAGGCAGACCAAGTTACATGAGATGAAGAAAGGAGGATGAACACAGCTAAAACACAGAAAGACAGAGGATAAAATGAAAACAGATGATAGCAACTTTGGGTTGCTCTTTGCAATCCTTTTTCAGACTGGTCAACAGCAGTGAAACAGTACATGGTTAAGAAACAAAGACACACTACCTGAATGCAGACTTAAATTTCAGTTTGATAAAGTGAACCATGATTGATAGAAAATCTCAGTAGAATTGTGATTTGTTCTGTCACAGAATATAGTTTTAGAAATGCTTTCTGAATACCTAGTATGGTTTGTAAATTTTAAACCTCATACTATCTCCCAGGCTGCTTTTCCCTGCACATTTGCTAGCTGGACTATATTTGCTGTGATAAATGTGGACAAGTAGGAAACTGCAATAATTATGGGCCATGTTTCATTCTCTTAATCCATCTGAAAATTTAATCTAACTTGAGAATGAAAACCAAAGGATGTGGACAGGAGGCAATCAAATTACTATTGTTTGAGACACCCTGCCATCTTAATAAAATTTAAATAATTTCAGACTAAATGTTTTAGGGTTTTCTTTGTTCAGCTCCTCTTCGACATAAATACATGGAAAGCAGCCATGACAAAGAAATCACCCGTGTGTCAGCCTTCTGCCTAGTATTATTTATGTATTTACCCACAAACTTGCATGCTCTCTAGGCTTATGTACGTACAGCTGTAACCTCTTGGCCCATAGTACATGTACACACAGCTGTTTTACTGGCATCATGAAAACAGTGCAAAACAGTTCTATTTCTCAGGCTGCATTTTGTAACTATTACTTGGGATGTGACTTCTCTCACCAGACATCAGTTAACAAAAAGTTAAGTTCCCTAAGTTAGTCATCTATGTTTCTGTGGGATTTGATAAGATACAGATAAGCTGTGGCAGTCGCAAATTGTCCTCAGCAGGTACCAGCCCTTGGTGTCAAGTAGGGAAAGAGTTTAAATAACTGCTTACAAAAATTTTCTTTTATCTTCTTTTCTTTTTTTTTTTTTTTTTCAAATATTAAAAAAAAAGTGTTTTATTCAAGTGTTTCTATCAGCATCTGGAATGTCATTTCCAATTCATTAGCCACAATCAGAAGCACTCTGAATCCAAATATAAATCTCTATTCTGTGAAAGCCAACTGTAAAAATATTATTTATTTTGAGAGGACCTTGTCTGCATTGCAAATTCTCTAGTCCCCTCAAAGCCATGAACATAGCTCTGCTGGTATCCTACTTGGCAAGTGAGAATCTGTCTGAGTAAGAAATTCATGTAATTAAGTAAAATCAGCATAGATTTTGAGGACATTAGAGAACTTAAGAGGTGTAGGTGGTGTTACCATAGCAAAACCCACTTTCCAGTTAGTTCCCTAACTCCCTGGAGTACCTTTAATACCTTTTAAAGAAGTTGCTGATTCTTCTTACTGATTTCCTAGCTGTACATCATTATGTGCACTTGTAAGAAAAAAGGTTTCATGGTGGAGGGTTCTCGAGTTTCTCCTTTTAAACCACATCTGATGATGGAATCTGAGGGTGTTTTTACAGTTTTTTTATAATGAAAATTCATCTGGTTCCTCTAAATGTAAGGATGACGTCTCAAACACTGTATTATGACTTCAGGCTGAGAATAAGCAGCAGTAGCAGATGGACTCCCAAAAAACAAAGATCCCGTTTTCATGCAAATGCTCCTAGTAGTAAAGTACAATGGAAGATAAATATTGAAAAATTTATAATATGGGAACAGAATGGCTTGTAAACAGTATGCTTTCAGAGTCAGCTGCTCTTTAAGCAAACTGGAATAGAGTAGCTCTAGAGACACATTACATGATTCAGTGTAATTACTAGCTTGTTCAAGTAAGTGCATTTTATCTGATTCTAATCTGAATCCTTCAATTCAGCTATATGGTACAATAATCTACTTTGCATTTTGGAAAATGCACCATACAGTAACACAGACAATACATCTTCACAATTTTTTACAAAGATGTTATGACAGAAAAATGAATTACAGAAGGGATTTTCAGCAAAAGTAATGTTTTCAGAGTGATGAGGAGAGTTTGGAGACATTTTTTTTTGGTTAAAAACCACAAAAATTTACCTTGTTTGCACTTACTTTTATTGATTTCCTTGTAGCATTTTACAGGGCGATTTTTGTTTCCTCCCAATGTTCCCAGAAAACAAAAATCTTTTTAATATTTAGATATAATTGTGCACATACTCTTTTTGTAAAGTGTTTCTTCCCTAGAAAATGTCCTAACCACTAAGCTATTTGAAATGATGATATCACAGGTGTCAATCACACAATCTTCACTCAATTCTTTTTCAGTGGAACATGACAAAGTAAGAGAAAATCAAATAAATTAGACCAGAAAAAGGAAAAAATAATTCTAGAAAATGTATAGCTCAGACAGTTGTAGAGGGAAGTCCAGCATAATTTTCCTTGTGTTTTGAGTCCTGTTTTTATGTAACAAATTGTTTCCCAGAGAAGCTGTTGATGCCCCATCCCTAGAAGTGTTCAAGGCCAGGCTGAATGCAGCTTTGAGCAACTTGTTCTAGGGGAAGATGCCCCTGCCCACGGCAGGGGATTTGGAACTAAGTGATCTTGGAAGTCCCTTCCAACGCATAGTGTTTTCTGATTTTATGAGTCTGTGAAAGTGACTTGGATACAAGACCAGGATATAACTTTTTAGGTTAAATCATATCATATACTGCTTCTCTTTGCATTCCAAAATAATTTGGATTATTTTCTTCACCAGAAAAAAAGGTAACACTTTGAAAAGGAAGAATGGATATCCCAGTGCAGGATAGTCTCTAGCTAGAGGGTCATATGAAATTTGGAGATATCAAATTGTCTCCGTTCAGACTGAACTGTGATAGAGTAGACTGGATCAGGGAAAATGTTGATCTCTTGTCCCATAGCTGTGTATGTATGGTTACATTTCTGTGTAGTCAGTTTTTTTAAACTTACATGACTGCCGCCAACAGGAGAAGCAGGAAGCCACTGTGTAACTAGAAAGCTGTGATTCTGCCACAGAAATTCAGTGGGATGAACAATGTGATGGAACATCCAGAACTTTTCTGAGCCATGTGTTCCAATGTCTCACCATCCTCATTGTAAAACATCTCTTCCTTATATCCAGCTTCTTTCAGTTTAATACTATTGCCCCTTTTCCTGTCACTACAGGGCTTGGTAAAAAGTCTCTCTTTCCATCTTCTTTTTAAGCTCCCTTTATATACTGAAAGGCTGCAATAAGGCATTCCCAAACACTTCTCCTCTCCAGGCTGAAAAATTCAACTTCTTTGAGTTTTCTTAGGAGACTTGTTTCAGCCCTCTGACCATTTTCATGGTCAGGGCATGATCACTGCAGGCCAGACTGCCACCAGTCTTAACCTCTGTAATTAGTTTTTCTGAGTTGGCAAGCACAGGTCTAATGACATTTATTTTCTAGTCAGGCTGCAACACATGAATTAAGAAATTATCCTCAATACACTCCAAGGGTCTTCTGGACTTCTTATAGCTTGCTGTGCTGCTTTTTCAGATGTCAGGGGGTTGCAGTACGCCAGCAGGATCAGAGCACAGAAGCATGATTCATCCCACCAAGTTCCCGTGACAGCAAACTGGACTATCATAGCTTTCCAGCTGCACCATGGCTTCCAGCTACTCCTGTTTGCTACCCTTTGGTATAGAGACACATCAGCTGTGTTGTTGACTGCCTCACCCTGTTGGTGCAGCCTTTTGGAGAGTTGGGAAATATTCCTCATTACTTTGGTAGGCGACATCCACCCTGTTTCTCGTCAGTACACGTGTTACAGCTTTGGACCCCATCCCTCAAGTTTGCTAGCCTAAAGTGTGAATCACTAAGTCAACCAATCTGCCAGCCAAGATTCTCCTTCCTTTTCTAGATAGTTAGATCCAGGTGAAATTCTGGATTCAGATAGGCCTGTTTGTTTTGGTTGTTTGTTTCTCCCCAGTGAGTCTTGAGACAAAAAGCTTAAATAGACCATTGTATCTTTCTGCTTCAGTTTCTTTATATGAACTGAGGCAGATCAGATTCCCTTCTCATGATTTTGTCTCTCCGTGCCTTTGTTCTCTCTAAGATTTTAGGGTAAAAATCACATTAAATGTGTTTATGGCCCTAAAAAACTCTCTTTTCAGTGAGATGTTTCATAGAGCTTTCAGGACAAGTACTTCAAATGAATAAAATAATAGGAAATGCTCTTTCGTGGTGTAAGAGGGAAGAATTCTAAGATCTCTAGCTCTTATCCTTTATTTTAGAATTCCTGCAGAGCATTAATGAATATAAAAAGTACAGAAAAAGAGCAAGTTTAAAATACAAATGTTGATTGCACTGTAAAATAACAAGTTACTTTGCTGTAATAATTTGCTATCTATATCATAGAAATTCCTTTATCGTGATGATCTGTGTCTAGAAAGAGGCTTATGCTATCATTTAGGGATAGTTTTTATATAATAGCAGTTCTATAAAATTTGTTTACTTTCTTGAAAACTCTTTGCATTTCCACAGCCATTTATTGATCTTCTTTTAATCAATTGACCACGGTCTTACAGAATAACAGAAATAGTTGACATACTAATGAGAATTTCAGACTCCTTTCAAATGAGTATTTGACCAGTCAGTGGAACTCTCAACAAACCTATAACTTCATCACTAGCAGTAATGTCCATCAATAAAAAGGTTATCTTTCAATGCTGTTTGAAAGATGGAGACAAGAGGGATTGTTTCAGAGAAGGCAGATACACTCATTCTACATACAGACAGGCAGGCTGCTTGTCACACAGGCCACTTGAATCACATACCTTCTTCTGTAAAGGTGCTCTATCTCATGTATAGATCAACTATATATGCCATTTAAGGACCAGACTTTGCCATAAGATTTAGCTCTCCATTCCTTCTAAATCCATTAGGGTTATGAAGGTCTTTTTTCTTCCCCCAGAATGTAAGGGGTCAAAGAGTCATACACAATAAAGCTTTTGATTTAATGAGTGGTTTCAGTGCACTGACACTTTAGAAAATAAATTGAAAAACCCCAAACAGACTTGCCAAAAAAAATCTTTCTTTTTCTCTATATGCTTAAATCCTTATAACTCTGATGGTGCAAGGCATGAATACTGTGTTTGAACTAGTAAACATTCATATCTCTTCATAAAAGATTGCATTCAAATATTTTTAACAGACATTCCTTTTCTCTCCCATTCTTGCAGTTTATTTCTTTCCCATGTTATTATAGCCACTAAAAAATAAAAATACTTTGGACTTTCCATCAGTAAACATAGATAATAGGAACTATATCCATAAATGCAGAACAGTGTTAAAGAAGGACAGAAAACACCTTCTTGAACATATAACAGAAAAAATAACATCAGCACAGTCCTCTTAGGCTTACTCTTCTCAGCTTTCTTTTCCCCTGGAATATAGAGAATTTTTGAAATGTGTATATGCATTACTATAAACTTCCTTCACAAAGAGAACTTCCTTGGTGCCACTAAGTAGAAAAGCATTTTCTTAAGCAGTGATGGAAATCTAGTTCTTTTTTTTATGTTGCAATGTTTCACTTCTGTGGAATTTCCTTTGTGACAAGATACAGCATATTTGTATGTATTGATATTTGGATGTCCATTTAATTTAACTTAAAAACTATTTTTCACACATGTATTAAAGGAAAAAGGTATAAAATACTGTCATTGAACGTCTCCAGTTATTTCAGTCTTTTTAAAAAAAAAGATGACACAATCTGAAATTAGCTCAGTCATAGTCCATATGTTAAAAATTATGCATTTGACCCAGCTATTAAGACCCGGAATGAAGGAAGAAGGAAGCAGCAGCAGAGACAGCCTGTCATGAACTGACCATAACCCCTTTCCCAGTCTGCCTTGCCAACTGGTAGAAGCCAGGAAGACAGGAGGGGTGGGAGTAATGGGTTTTAAGATTTGTTTCACTTCTCATTATCCTGCTCTGATTTTGATTAATTAAATTTTCCCAATTCAAGTCCGTTTTTCCCATGTTGGTATTCAGTGGGTGATCTCTCACATGAAGCCATGAGCTTTCGCTATATATTCTCTCCATGTCCAGCTGCAGAGGGGAAGGATGAAGAAGCTTTGGTGGGTGCCTGGCATACAGCCAGGATCAACCCACTACATAAACCCTTGATAAAGTTTATTTTTCCTTCTCTATTGTTTTAATCCTTAGTATCCATCAAAGATATATGAGGTATAGATGGAACTTTGAACTCAGTTTACATTTCACACAGTGACATGTTTCAAATGAATGGTTCTGGGCTTCTGCTCTGCTTTTTCACTAACTCTTTATTTACATATATTTAAATCTTTATAGATTTTTGTTCACACCTGCTTCACTTTTAAACCACTATCTAGCAGAGCCTAAATTTCTTCAATCATACATACCTCCAAAGATTGCCCATGTATTGTTTCTTCAAATAGTGAAGTTTTTTAACCTTTTTCTAAAGCAGCCTAAATCTCCCAGTTTTAATATAAGAGCAAGTAAAATATGTTGATCTCACCTGAACTGCACTTTTGCATTTCCTTTTCTGCTGAAATGCATATCACAGCTGATGTGAATATCCGAGAACAAAATGCTTGACAGAAAGGGCTCCGTAACCTGATGGATTTATGCACACAAAGGACTGAAAACCTGCAGCACACCTGGGCCCAGTATCAGGTAACATCTTTTCTTCCTACTGCTTCTGTTCTAATGCTTCAAAACATCCATTGTTTCTTGAGAGCAGATATCTCTTATTTCTTCCTCCATCATTAATTACAAAGCAGGAGAGTCCTCTTCTAAAGTAGCACAAATAAGAAAATGAAATAAAACATGCCAAAGAGCTAAGTCTTCCATATTCTGAATTGCCATAATGCTACAGACTGAATGGGGCCAGACCTTGCAAAGCTGTCCCTAGACAGAAGAGGACAAGGTTGCTGCCATTGTGGAGAGGACTGTACAATTTTAGAGAAGCTTAAGACCTGTGCTGAGAAAGTAGTAACCTGAAAAAAAATTCTGTTTTGGAAAAGAAATCTGTGATTCATTGAATTCCTGCCCCTCAGCATGAGACACTATTTCAAATCATAAATTATATCTACTTTTAAGAGTGTATTGGAAGTGTTTGCTACTTCTGTGCAATTCATTGGTGGGCATTTCTTAAGATTCTGCTGAAAGAGACTTACTTTCCTAAAGGCTCAAGATTTTCCTTTTGCTTTTGCAACATCTGTAGGACCTTTTCTCTGGTAAGGATGACAAAGGAGAATGTACATATATATATCTATATGTATATATGTATGTATGTATATATGTATGTATATATATATGTATATATGTATGTATATATATATATGTATATATGTATGTATGTATGTATATATATGTGTGTATATATATATGAGACTGTACATGCAATTTAAGGAACAGAGTTAAGGGTGTAAGATTGAGCCCTCCATTCCTTCTAAGTCCATTAGGGCTATGAAGGATGTTTTTTCTTCCGCCAGAACATAAAGGGTCAAAGAATATGTTTTAGAGTTGTACGTAACAAACCACGTATCATCCTGATATGAACGTTTTTCCACTTATAATTAAAGGAATCAGACTTTGGAAGAGTGACAAGGTAACCACAACAAAAATTGATTCATCACACTAAGAGAAGACAGAATTGTGATGAGAGTTGTAATTGTGAATCTGTTTATAACAAGAACACTATTTTAGACAGAGTCTGGATGAAAAATGAGCTTCAAATAAGGAAATTCTCAGAAATTGCATTAGACAATACAGAGAATCAAAGGGGGCTGGAATAAAACCTGAAAATTGAGCAGAACAGAAAGGTATTTTAGTGCAATGAAATTAATTCTACACTTTTATCTAGCTGACTAATATGTTTCATTCAAAAATTCTTTCATTGCTGCTTCCTGAAGCAAATTTTTTCAACTATTTGAGACTGGTATTTTTATAAAGGGTAAATTAGCTAATCTGGATACACGAGAACTGACCCAAATTTTCACAGGCAACATCAGGAGAAAAAAAAAAAAAGTAGGAAAAAGCCCTCTGAACTGTCTGAAGAAATACAATAATTTATTTTTATCTTTGATCTTCTCTACATTCAGGTTTTTCTGACTTGTAAGAAAAAGCCACATGAAAATAAATTTCAGAGATATATGCCATGGTTTTGTTTAAGTATTGCCATTAAAATTTTACATACTCATGTGTGCACTTACTTTTTTTCATGAATTAATTTTATAGGTAATTTAGAGCTCTCCATATTGTAGCTATAGGATGCTCTGTAGAGTTGAACAGGTCTAAATACAAACAGATATGACTTTAAGCACAAATGGGTTCATTCAGAATCTCTTTAAGTAAATCAACATTCAATTTTATTAGAAGTCTTTAATTTTCAACCTAATACATTATGCACATGCTTGGAAATTAAATTCCTGTCGGATATCTGGTGATATGCAACTGATCACCAATCCAAAACCTTTCCATTAATGAAAGTTCAGTTGAGTTACAACTCAAGCCTTCTGTGGTTAAAAAAGTTAGTTTCCAGAGTATTTCAAGTTTTGCACTGAGAAGGAGAAAATAATATAATGGCATAAACAGGAAAAGATTGTGTGCTTCAGTTTCTAAACGCTAACCTCTAATTAGCTTTTTCTGAGGTTTTCAAAGGACAGTTTTATCATTTCTTAAAATGAAACTCTACTATTTCTGATTGAAGCAGTATCTTATTTCATTTTATCTCCTTTTTCAATGCACCATCACAATGCATATAAATTTTCTTTTAGTAACATTGTTCTACTAATAGAAGTAATTTCAAAATAAGGACCTTCAAACTTTAGTCAATAGGAGGAAAAATTACGCAAAGAAACCTCACTTAAATGTTTTGAAAAATATGGCTTTAATTGTTTTTCAGAACTGAATCTAAATATATTGCCATGTGAGAAAATATATTTTAATAGTTAATTTAATTATATATATTTGTTTGATGATGAAATATTAAAAAAAAGAGGTTGCAGCATTTAAAAATCTCCTTAGCTTTTTTGTGAGTTTTACTATGAATATGTGTTGTTAGCTTGAACTTGTGCTCAAATAACATCAATAATATAGCTGTACTAGAAAATAAGAACTAAGAAACATAACTTTACAAGAATATACCAAGAATATTCTCAGCACACAATACAATTAACAAACAAACATTCAATTACTTGTATTTACACAACATAGGGAAACGCAAATTGCAACATATGTGTCATATGGTGGTTTTGTGCTTTTTTTTAAATATTAGAATTTTTTTTTTGTAAAAGTAATAGTTTGATTTTTTAAATTTGAAAGAAAGCAAGCACTTCTAGCTAATTGAGTATAAAATGAAAACGTTACCAGCGACATATAACATGCAGCTCCAGGCTGCTTTATGTGAAGAAAATGGGAATGAGCTTTTTTTAAAGGTTAGTGTCTTTCTCTCAGGCAGGTTAGATTTTAAGCACCCATCTATTTCTCATTTCTACTCTACCCTGTCTACACTAGCCAAAGGCTGGGGCTCCATCTGGCTTTCAGTTTCTAAGATGAGCCCGATCTTTGCTTCGCCTTTAAACTAGTCTTCACTTTTTACAGCTGAAGAATCTTTCATCAACTAAATGTGAAGATGTTTATTAATTAGATATTTATTATTAAGATGACCACATTATACTGGCCCGAAATCTCCAGAAATGGTTTGAGAATATGGCTGTTCGATAGATGGAACTGGCTCATAAACTGAGATGTTTCACCTTGATTATTTGAGCTGCAAATTATCTCCAGAAGTGGAATTAAAGTTTAGATATCTACAAAGCAGCCTTCATCAAATTTTCTCTAGATTTTTTTTCCTGATTGCATTGCTACCTATTTCCCTTATAAGCGGCTGGAGGTCTTTTTCAACCTCTTGTCTGTTGATTGTCCATTAGCATTCTTAGTGCTACTTCCTACAGGCTCTTTTTGAATGTGGGTTTTGGCACATCCAGAATTAAGAAAATTGTCATCTCGGCCTTCTCCACCTAAAAAATCTTTAAATAAATATTTTAATGTTTTCTCACAAATGCTATTTTGCATAGACATAAACCTTCCCCCACAATCAATCCATGTATCCTCAGTAAGATAAAACACAGTCCAAATCCTAACCTGTATCTAAATTTCTGGCTTTTGTATTTGACCAACATCTTAACATTGCATGTGAATTTGAATCACCTCCTGCTTGCTTGCTTGCTTGCTTGCTTGCTTCCTCCCTTCCTTCTTTCTGCCTTCCCATGTCTTTCTATTCTTTCAAAAATGTTTGCTATGCTTCATCACCCTGCATGATACTTCATGATAGTCATGAAATGCTGACTTCTAGGTCTGTAAACTGTTCTTCTTAGGCCAAAGTGTGCCTATTGACAAGTAGAACTGAATAGTTTTTCACAAGTGTCCTTCTCTAATATTTTCCACAGGGTATATCATATCACTGATTCTGTTACTGTCAACTTCTCGATGTCCTGGTGGGAGAGTTAGAGTGGTTCTCTACTGCTGAAAACTTGCTTAGCACTTACATTAATCATTAAAGAAATACACATGTCATTAGGAAAACATAAAAATATAGCAATTTATCAAGAATATAAGTAGGAAATTTAAAAGAATAAATGCAAATTGTTACACATAATATGAAGACAGGACATGTACAGATATGCACACACACACAAAAGACTGCACACACACCCTATAAAATCAAATGTCTTTATAAGCTGTGTGGTTCATAACCTTAACAAGATTAATTCAACCCAGAACCCACCTCTGAATTTGGTCATATGTAGCAAAGTAATTGGCCAGCATATCTGGCTGCCTTTAATTCCTGCAACCGACTATCCAGTAGCCACTTATAACTAGTCTGATTAAAACAGCCCTTTCATTGAACAGGACAAAGCATAAATCCCTATTTTGCAATATTTGACAAATAATTTAGCCATTCATACCCCAGTCACTCAAAATAACACTGATTAAAACAACATCCAGAGATAATAGTTCATGCTTTTGTGATTCCACATATTTATTGTGGTACTTAGCAATTTCTGCAAGTTACAATTTCTTATGATGAAGTATTTCTGCTATCAGTGTTTCCAGAACATTAGATCAATTAATGTTTAGCTTTGATTGGTAGTGCTCATGTAACATTTAGATCCTTTGCTTAAATGATAAATTATCTGAGCTGCTTATGGTGAATCGCTTGGTCTTTTCCTTTCTCATATTCAGACAAATACCTAATCCAGAAATGTTCCTGCTGCTTCTTACAGAGTTTCATGAGGATGTTCAGGATGTAATTTATCCTGGCCTGGTACTATGTCAGTTTTAATAGGTCTAATTTCCTAACTCCTTGCTTCATTGTGACCATAAAGCCTTTTAGCATTTCACTTGCTTCACCAGGAAAATTTATCCTAGGCTGTGGAATATGACCTTCAAATTCTTTCATGCCTACACTAGCAAAGGATTCATTCAGCCTCTTGGCAATATGAACCTCATTTGTCATTAACATCTCACTCTTGTCCTTCAATAGTTCATGTGACTCCTTGTCTACCTTCCAGCCAGTATTGTAATTGTAACATTTTAATCCATTTATTATTTTAGTCTCCATCATTGTTAGCACTAAGAACCCTAGCTTCTGCTCCCAGTCTTCTTTTCTTCTTCAGACTTGTCTCAAAGGAATTTTTCTTTCAATATTTTGAGAATTCCTATTTTCTTGCACTGCTTTTTTCATATCTAATAAAAAAACCTTATTTCTGCAATCTGTTTGCTTCATATAGCACCACTCTTCATGATCTCTGCCTCTTTTGTATTTCTCTTTCTTTCTTATTTCTTCCAATTTATCCATTTTATGCAAGACCATATGGATTTCCAAATGAACAGGATAAAGTGTCAGATAATATTCTGGATCCTATTTTGTCATCTTAGCCATGTCTATTTCTGGGTTGACTGATACACCAGAGGGTCATGTCACCATCCAGAGGGGTCTGGATTCAGTGGAGAAATGGGCTGAAAAAAATCTCATGAAGGTCAACAAGGAGAATTGAAAAGTTCTGAACCTAGGGAGGAAAAACCTAAGGTGTCAATATATGCTGGGGGCTAGCCAGCTAGGAAGGAACTTGGCAAAAAAAGACCCAGGGGTACTGGTGTTCACCTGGCCTTCACTACAGGAAGAATTGCCACCAGGTTGACAGAGGTAATCCTCCTCCACTCAGCCACAGCTGGAGTAGTGTGTCGAGTTCTGGGCCTCTCTTGCACAAGAGAGGCATGGACATACTGGAGCGGGTCCAATGAAGAGCCACAAAGGTGAAGAAAAAGAAAGCCAGGACTGTTTATCACAGAAAAAAGACTCAGGGGGTATCTTATCAATGTATATAAATACCTGAGATTACACAGAGCGTGCACAGAGCCTGGATCTTTTCAGTGACAGTACCAGAGCCAACAGGCACACACTGAAACAGAGGTCACCCTGTCTGGATGTCACAATTTTTTACTGTGAGGGTGACTGAGCACTGGCATAGGTTGCAAAGGGAGGTTGTGGAGTTTCCATCCTTGGAGACGTTCAAAAGCCATCTGTACACAGGCCTTGCCAACCAGCTCGAGGTATTCTTCCTTGAGCAGGGGAGTTGGACCAAACGACCTCCAGAGGTCCCTTCTAACGTTAACCGTTTCAGGATTCTGTGAGGAGTCCCTTAACTTGGTCATTGTTCTGCACTGTCTTGTAACACATATATGTATACAAATATTTTGGAAAACCAGTCGTAGTCTCTTTTTGTAAAGTGAATTCAAACATTTTTCTTACATTTTTATAGTCACAAAGGAAAAGCATAAGTCTTTATTCCTAATGTTTCTACTCAAATTTTCGGTTTTGAAATTATCTAATGTATAAGTGGCAACCTGTGAAGCAAAACTATGTCAAATGCAACCTGCTTTTCCTAGGGTTGTATGATTCAGTTTGCCAGTTTAAAAACCATGTAAAATCTTTAATATTAATCCAGGAATAATTTCTATTTCCCTAAAAAAATTGAAAACACTTCTCAAATCTGTTTTCCTCACTATTTCTGCTTTATTACCACTTATCAGCTGTATCATTCAATTTTCTATTATTTTGGCCATGCAGGGAAGTGTTGCTGAATGGCTATAATGGGCTGATTTTGGACTGCCGCAATCTGCCATCCTTGATTACTTGTCCAACAAAGATAAACTGATAGAATTGCTGCAATTATACTTTTACAGAGACTTTCAGTAGCAGGAAGAGAGTGATTTCTGTTAGCAGCAATTTTTGGTAACAACATAGACCCACTAAAGTATATTAAAAAATACTTTCTTAGGAGAAGTGTCGTGATTCGTGCTTTCCTTGGAGTTTGAGGAATATAAGCACAGGTAAATCAAACCTAATACAGTTTTACTAAGCAACAAATATCTTAAAGAAAATATAAAATATATTTACATTGTATTTTGAGGAGATCAAGTTATTTCCATATATCTCATATACTGCATTTTAGACATGAGGGTTGTATTATTACTGAAAATTAATTTCAGTAATTGAAGTTATTCACTGGAATCAGTGTAGGGAATAGAGTATCCTGTCTCTTGTCCCATGGAGTACTGTGTAAAATGCTCCCACTTCACCCCTCTGATTTTGACAAAAAACTCCATGCTTACTAAACAATCATATATGCAAAGCATCAAAACATTATTTTTATTGTTTATTTAGAAAAGATATTAAACGGACATTTGCAAAGTTTAAAAATAAATAATATCTAAAAGTAGGTAGATGGCAAAAACTTTCCCCTTTGAGTATACACAAATGCAGTTAGGTGAGTATACTCTGAACGCTGAAAGATCACTGCTCAAGAGAGTGGACAGGTATGAAAGTCTAAATGATAAATTTTCATTAGCAAATTGTCACCGAAATGGTGGGGAATCATTTGGATGTTTAAGAGACTACAGCGAGAGCCACTTAGAACTAACTTTTGTATCATATTGAAACTTGTCTTAAACTATACTTGCCTGCCAATACACTACTCCAGAACAGACTATTTTTGAGTGACTTCTGACCGCAAGATAGATCAGCAGTAAAACACAGAAACTAAAAACACATAATTTGCATGAGAGAGAAAGAAATTACATCCATCTCTTAAGGAACTGCTTAAAAATATTTAAGCAGCTTGAATATTATTTAAGCAACTTTTTGCAAAATCTTAAATAGTGCAGAGCTTATAAACTCATTCTAAAGTATTGGATGTTTGCAACAGCTTTCAGCAGGTCAGGAAAAGAAAACTAAAATACAGATGAAGAAAACTTCACTTATTCTGAAGTAGTACATGTACAGGATGTTTTTAAGTACAGTGAAAAGAAAGATAAAAAAAAAAGCATTTATGACTAAACTACTTTTTGACAAACATAGGGTGAGTAAGCCTGTTCAAACTTGCAAAAGCCAGCTCATTTGTTTTAAACATAAAACTACTCATTTGCTCTCACAGCTTGTGAAATATGGACTGTATTCTGACACTGGGAATATTGCTTCAAATTCTAAACAGAAACAGTAAACAATTTTGAAGCAGGGAAGTGTCCAGTGATTCAAGCTACAATTTTCCAACCAAAAAAGAGCACATGTAACTGTATGGTGAAGGAAATGATGCAACACAAGACAAAGTCATGCCCAGAAGGACAGGTAGCGAGAAGTGCAGTAATTTGTAGGAATTTTTTTCAAGAATTTGCAAGTGCCGTGTCTCAAGTTCTTTAGGTCATTAAAGGATCAAGAGGAAGGTATCAGTGTAAGCAGAAGTTTTGGGATCAGACAGGGTTTCTGATAAACTCAAGGGGGCTGAACTGCAAGTAATCAAAGCCGCGGGCTAGAGAGCATTGCTGTGATGGCCCAGAGGTGGTGATGATTAAGCACTTCCAAGTGCCATGAGAGCGTAGCAAACAGAATAAAGAAGATCTAAGATCATTAGTTCAGAGGAGTAATTCACAGCAACCATACCCAACATTTTTGCATAAGATGAATAAACTAGGAACTTGAAATAAAATGTAGTATTTGTATAGGCACAGATGCATAAATTAATGTGACGCTAGAAACAATGGTGCCAGAACAATACTAGCAATTAATGGGACACAGAGAAAATAAAGATTTCATTAGAAGACCATATTAATAGATATGTGAATCCTTCATTAAGAAAAAATGGTTTAGAGATTCAAGGGATCTGGCAGAATGAGGGAGCTATAAAAGATTTCAACACAGTGTGAGGCTGGAAGGAAACAACCATCTCAGTCTTTTGCATTTAATAAATTTCTTCTTCCTTTAAAAAAACATTAAATATTGTAGAGTAGGAAATCAGTTTCCTACTCTGGGCAACACAGAACAAGAAGACAATATTCATTTAAAGAGGAAAATACTGAGACATTCAGTTGAATACAGACTCAAGAGAAGACATTCTAAGAAATATGCCTGCACACAGGATAATTATAAAAAGCCCTACCTTTTGGATTAAATAAACAGCACTCAGATTTGTGGTTTTTTATGGCAAAACCATTATGGTTTTGTGGAAAAAATAAAAGAGAAAATTAGGAGTGTTTTTCAAAGTGGTCTGAGAAAAAAACTCCAACTATCTGCATTAAAGATAACAGTGTGAAATGCTATAGAAGGACTAAAACTGGCTGTGGAGAGGAGTTAACACACTGAAATGAGGAAGGTAGTCAAGACTTAAGATTTTTACTTACTTGCTTTCTGGAAAACAGAAAGTAGTTTCTTCTGTATGGAGAACCAGTGTGAATCTTCAAACTAGGAAAACTGTTCTACAGAGCTGCTAAACAGTGAAGGGCTTACATTTTTTAACAAGGAATTTTTGGTTTTAATTATTACATTTAAGTTTTTTTTATATAAATGTATATTATTATGAATGTGACTTGAAAAGACTAGTGTTATAAGAAGAGGATTAGCAAACGAGAAGAGTGTACTTTTTTCAGCACAATTCATGATTTATTCACAAGAGAGTTGTATATTCAAAAAGCATTGTGGAGTGAGGTACTGATCTGAACATCGTACGTATCAGTGTAATAGCAAAGATCATTTGGGACTGGGTTGGATGTGAATTGTGATTGCCATATGTATTGCCGAATGTGATACTTAGGAGAAAGCAATTAAGATTTTACCACAGACTTGTGACTGGTATAGCCTCATTAAAGAAGTAGTTTTTAAAGAGAGTAGGATTACAATTGCTGAGAAAATTATATGAAACAATGTACTGTTGTCATTAACAGATCAGTCACATGAAAAGGATCATTTGTGAGGGGTCAGTGGAAACCTATAGTCTTTTGAAGATAAATACAGGGTTTTTTTCAACATACAGTAACTGGAAACAAAAAAGAAAAATAAAATTTATATAGTACCTCTTGTCTCTTTTCTTATCTATTTTCAAAACCCTGAAAGAGTTAAAATACAAACTGGTGCCTCTCTTGAGTTTTAAATTAATCTTTCATGAACATGGACAACGATTTATGTGTTAGATTTAGAATCATTGGACAGTGTTTATTTGGTTTGAATTTCAATCATTAATAAATTTTATTATCTTTAAGAAAAAATTCTGGTTAAATATAAATCAAAATAATAATTAAAGTATGGAATTAATTTATAAAATTAGAATTCCTTTATTTGATGCAATTAAACTATAGAATGTCTTTAACAAAAAAAAAAATTTACATTTTTATCATTGCATCCTAGGCCAAAGAGTAGTATCACTTACCATAATGCTGATGTTTCAAGAAGAAGCACAGCCAGAGCAAGGTGTTCAGACTATCCATGTACTAGCAAATAAAGTATTGCCAGACTCTGGATTGCTCCTGTCCACTGCAGCTGTGTCTGGTCTGACCAGTGGTCCTAGTCCTGGGCGAGGCCACTTGGCTCCCTCTAAGGCATACCCGGCGTTGGGAGTCCACACAGGGACAAATGCAAACAGGCACTTTGGATATGGAATATACTGGCTATGATGAATTTCCCACACGCTTTACTCTCAAGAAATTTTCCCTAAAGTTTTGGAGGTTTTCTCTATTTCCTAGGTATGGCAGGGGCTGGATAATGTTGTGTTATATTACTGTATTAGGTTTATATTAATAATGTATTAAAATACATTATGTAAATCGCTGCATAGTAGTGAACCTATTGATAAGGTCATTAAGGAAGAAATGGGAAGAGACCTTTATCATACCAAGGACAAAGATGATTCAGTGATAACTATCTGCATATCTGTGATAGTTTGGTGTAAAAGGATTTTGTATTAGCATATTTTGGATTAAATGCATATTTGGTGTTTTGGATAGTGTTTGTTTTGGGTTTTTTTTTTTCTCAGTGGCTAAATATTCAGTCATTTTTGTAATAATAATTTAGTATCCAAAATATCCTTCAATGTATTTTCATTAATAACAGTGTCAGAAGAACAGCTTCAATCATCACATTTGACATTCTGTTAAACAGAAGACAGTTTTAAGTAGATTTGGACTCAATATTTCACACAAAAGTCTGAAGAAGAGTTTTCTCCGATGAAAACACAGAAAACAGATACTGGATAATTCTGCACAATTGATCAGCCATTTTATTTCGCTTGCAGTGCTCACTTGGGCTTCTAATACTGTAGTCTTTTTCTTCAGAATTCTTGCTTTGTCTTTGTCTGATCAGACAATCTTGTGTTTAACTCCTCCCCGAAATTATGTGCTATCTAGAAAACAGGTTGCTGACAACCACAGTAAAGGTGCTGTCTGCTTTAAAATAAATGCAGTCTTTTCCCATAACATTCACTCTATAAAAATGAAAATATTTTACACAGTTCACTATCTGAACTTGTTAAACACCTTTAAAAGGAGTATATCCAAAGTGCTCCAGTTTACAATTGTATCACCTTCTCTAAGTTAGGGTTTTTCTTGTTTTTACAGCAATTACTCAGACCCTATGTTATTCCTTCAACTGTTTTTATTCCTCCACATGAGCAAAATATATTATCTGCCTTGCTGTTATACCAAGACTATGTACTGCAGCTTTGTCTTTAACGTGTAATTTCTTTTGCAGTCAAGTAGAATAATTAGCTCCTTTTCTTCAGCACATGAAGCTTTCTCATCTTCACTGCTTTAATATGGAGTTCTTTCTAGCTGAAAAAGCCTTCTTGGCTGATGGGTTTTTGGTCCTTGGTTTTTCCACAGCTCTGCAGGAATTCATCAAGATTTCTGACCTCACAGAATGCAAGGGATTTTTTTCCTGTCAATTGTATCCCAGAGATCTTAAAAATTAATACATTCTAACAGAATATCAGTCGAAACTTTAACTTGTAATATTCATAGAACGGTTTCAGCTGGGATTGTCAAGAGTATAAGCTTTGGTTTAGCACTGTTGCTACTGATTCCTATTATTCCTTTTTTATTCTCAAGAGTTACATTATGATTCTTGCCCTTTGAACATCATGTCACTTGTACATATCATCTTATTTAAATGTTACACTTATCATTGGGAAAAAATACTGCAGAATTTAATTAGAAGTGGAGAAGGTGATTTTAAATTCAGCAAGTGGTGTTGTTGAAAATCTTTATTACACTGGAATTAATTTTTTGTTTAATAACTGTTACTGGTATAAAAAGTTGCACTGAAGTACAGATTCGGTGAATCTTGTCTGAATTCATTCTTAAGCTGCTTTCTTTTCAGGAAAGAAAGAGAATGTTTCAGCTTTAGTGTAACAGAATTAAATTTAGACTCTGCAAATATCTGAATTTAAAGGTTATGAGATTGTTGGCATATACTATATGCAGATGAAAATTCTGATCATGACAAATTCTAATCAATGAAGAAAATGGTTAGTACTACCTTAGTGATGTCTTTTGCCCAATATTGTGAAATTGGAAAAAGGCATAATGTAAGTGTGGAATTGGTTAAATTCTATGTAACTTGAGTATGTTTCGAACATGAAAGAAAAAATTTAATCTAAGCTATATCTAATCAGACCAATTTTCTCCTCATGCCTACAATGTTAACATTATGCAATCAACAGAGGAAGCCAAAGATGAAAAAAGAATATAAAATTCAAATTTGATATAGTGACAAAAAAAACTTACATGCAAATTAAAGACAAACATTTCTATTTGCAAATTCAGAGACAGATTCTTTTTCCTCAGGAGAGAATAAACCCACAAACAATAAGGAAATACCCAATAAAGCAAACCTCAGAATGAACTAGACTCCACTGAAGTTAAGAATATGACCTTCAATTTACCACTTTCTTATTAAAATAAATATTATGAGATATCTCATTAAAGTAAAACTTCCCAACATACTTCTGAGGTTAAAGAACATAATTTTCAAATCAATGTGAGATTTGAATGGCATTTTCAAAATAAATTATATTCAGAGTAAATATATTAAATATTTAGAATATTATAAATTCTGAAATTTTATTATCAATCTATCAACAAAGAGATGGAATGCAGTAGACCATGGGGAATATTAATTAAAAGTAATCTCTTAATTGTATGCTAAAAAGTGTAAGACAGATGCTACTTTCCCAAAGGCAGAAAGAGGACTGTATTTACAATTCAGTTATGGACAGGTGCCCAGACTTTAGCTTATCTATCATTTGCTACATGCTGAGTTTGCTGCATACAAGCTGCCATTACTAATAGTCTGGGACAGAGCCATGAAATTTCAAGTACTGTATATTCCAGGTCAGAACACAATCTAGTTAGTGTCATCTGAAATTCATCCACCATTCCTCTGCTTAATAAAGACTGCTGGTGACCAATTGAACTGCAACATTGGTTTACTTCTATATGCTCGTTTTTGCATATACAATGTTTTTTTTGCCTATGCTTTAGAAGCACAGCTCTGTTTCTTGTGGAAAATCCTTTAGTTTTTAGTATGTTTGCAATTTCCTTTTCAATATAATTTTTTATACATGATATCCAGGTAGCACAGTCCATGCAGTAGGCAATTCTACAGATAGCAGAAACAGGAACTTTCATTTTAAGTAAAACATCATACTTGGGAAAAAAAAATCTGCTCTACATTCAGCATCAAATCTTTCGAAATAAGTTAGAACACATCTAGCTTTTGGTTTTTTATCTATATTGCATAAAACTGAAGGAACATTGCAATGCACCACTACAATGAAGATTAGATGCTACAAACACTGTCTTTTATGAAGCCCACTGGAATTTCCATTTGAACTTCAAGGTCAGTGAATTTCTGGCTTATTTAGAAAGTGCAGATGTGGCATTATTCTAGTGACAATTTCATCAAAGAGAGATGGAATTTAGATACCTTTATTTGCAAAACCAATTTTGATTTTGTGATTTTGGTGGAAGAGCACTTTGAAAGCCATACTATACTGGAGAACTGAGCATGTTATTTTTATAGATGTTTTTTCTAGGTTCTTAACAATGGTTAACCATTTTCAATATTCACCTTTTGCATATTAAAATAATTAATTGATATTGCTAATAATATTAATAATACTATTGGAAATGTGCAGTATGTAGGTAGTATGGGATAATTGCAACAAATATCCCAGTACTGTGCTGACATATTTATACTGAGAATAAAAATTACATTTCTAAGCATGGATGACTTGGTCTGAATGAGTCTGAACACTTGGACACCTGCACCACGTAGACCGCCCCAACATGAAATTGCTGACAAAGTGAAGAATTTTTTTTTAGGTTATTCTAAACCTTTTTGTGTTCTTAGTTGAATGACATTTCCAGTGTTAGCTTGACCCCACACCTTGATGTCACCAAATTTTACAGACTATTCCAAGTTTATGGCATTTTGAAATTTTTCAGTGTTTAGAAACCTAGCATATAAAAATATTATCAATGCATAGCTTTCATATAATATGTACCACAATAGAACACCAAATAATAAAAGTTCTATATCATCATTTTATAGCTCTTTATCAAAAAAGATATGCTGATAAAAATTAGCAGATGATATAGAAACCCCTGGAAGAAGAATAAGCAGAACTGGTCTCCTTCACAATGTTCAACCCTGTGTTCTATGCAAGAATTCAAAATTATTATTTTTATTCTCCATTGAAACATTGCTTCACACCTTCACTCCAAGAACTTTTGAATGAGTTGCAGAAAGCGGAGTATTCATTTTCAAATCACCCAAAGGTTTCCACATTTGAAAAGAAAACAGTGTATTTTTCACTTGCTACTCTGGAGCATTATACATTGAATTTCAACAAACTGTATTGAACTAAATCCCTTTCTCCTCTTAAGTTCAAGTGTTGCAAAGGCTTGTCTCTTCACTACAAAGCTGGCTGGGATTTACATGTTCCTCTAAAACACTTTATTAGAGTCATTAAAATAATAAGCCCTGCAGTCTGATAAAAACCTCCTTCTGGACTTCACAACTTATAGCTATTAAGGTGTCATAACTTACTGAACATGCTCAGGGAGCCTTAGATCCCCTCCTGGAAGATGCCAAGGGAAACTTAACCAGCAGCTGCTACTTTTTCATCTTCATGCTTGGCTGCTGTCAAAACAATCCCTACATAAAATGGGATTTTCCAGACAGGTGGCCACCAGGAACAGTTGGTGTCACAGGCCCTCTAAAGTCAGAACTTGAAGCATTAAATTAAGACAGTTTTCATGAGGTTTTATAGCACTTTTTGGACTGGTTTATAACCCTGTTATCAGTGAAGTTTCTTTAAATTGCATTGATTGCTTACCCTGAAGTCAAAACTGCCGTAAAGTAACTGTTTTATAGAAACACTAACACCTATTCTTTTTTCCGTCATAAGAATTTGGCAGCAGGTAACGCCTTGTATTTGTCAACTTTGTTGGGATTGACAGGCAAGTAAAAATCCAAAATACCTAGCAACTCTTGTGAAGACAAGTCAAGGCTTCTTTGGGAAAAAGACATTTGAAGAGGAGGTGTTTGTTAGTTCAAGAAACATTTCATATCAGTGGAAAAAAATTATTATTCCCATTTGCTTTGCACAAGAGGTGTAACAGTAGTAGCATAATGATTGCTTAATTACAGGAATATTACATATATGAACAGACATTTCAAAATGCTTCAAATCAGAATGAAAAATATAGTATTTATCTTTTAGAAAATCAGCTGATTTCATTAGAAAAAATAATTTAAGTTTTCTTTTTTCATGTATGCATGTAGATACGAAAGGTAGTAGAAAGGAGCATAGACTCATTAAGCTTCATTGAAACCTGTATGATAATTAGCCATCAACCACTAGAGGTTAAGTGCTAATTTAGATTTCTAAAACCTATAGCTGTCTCCAAAAAAAAAAAAAATTCTCTTTCTCTGCCTCAACAATAACTAATGTCAGCTGAGTTTTGGGGTTTTTTTTTTTTCAAATCTGGAACCTTGAATACAAACGCATTGCACTCTTCATCTTTGAAATCATATGATGTCCAAAGAGTTGTGAAAGCCTACACATAAAACTTTCAACAACATTCATGTGAAAGTCTGATTTAAAAGATTCATGAATTGCCCTCCTCTATAAAAGTCTTAAATCTTTGAGTTTGAGAGCCTGAGTTTGCATCAAGGTATTATATGGAATTATATGGAACTAGAGAAGTGTTCCATATACCAGTGAATCAGAACGCACAAAATCAGTGAAAGTTTCCTCAGGTTTTCATCCTGCATTGACTGGTCCAATGGAAGTTGGTTTTTCAATCGCTGTACTGTCAAGCAAAACAATGTCAAACTTTGAATGTCCCTTTCCTGAAAATAGCCTTGAAATGAAAAAAAAAAAAAAATTTACTTGGTTACTAATCTATTGAAATGGTTTCTGATATGTACTAAAACAACTGTTCAGCTTGTTAGTGTTAAAACATGATTTTTTAAATTGATTGACATATTGAACAAATCAACACTTTAAAGATTATTTGCCCAGCTAAATGTAGATAGATATTATTTTCTTTCCAATGGAAAAATTGAATGATTTTTAGTACACTGGTTTTCAAACTTGTTTGTGTTTGCTTTTAATAAGCCCACCTCTTCCTTTCCTGCTCTCTACTTCCAGTTACATAGAGGTTGTTTTAAATTTGTATTAACAGAAAAAGTTAAAATATCTCTAATTTCCTTATATATAACAAGAAATATAGTTAATTCTTCCTCCCTGCTCCAGCTAATTTTTTGGATTCGCTACCTCAAATTTCCTCAACCTATATTGTTTAAACTCTAAATTAAGAAAGCTGAAGAAATCCAGCTACTGCATGTACAGCCATAACTCATTTTCTGCTCATCTTTCCCTTGGAAACTACTTACAAAAGTGCATGAAACAATACCCATGCAATATTCATGCTGTTTCCTGCTGGTTTGATATGAAAGAAATGTAGGGAAAGAAATCAAGGCACCAGAAATGAGACCCTACAGCTTATCAGTCAAAGTATCTCAACACACTTCATCAGCTTGTGAATAAGAGGAATTGTCTGATACTTCATACAAAAATCTTGTTTGCAATAACCACCTACATCTACTGTAGTGTTTAAGAGAAATTTTTGATTGGCATTTGGAACTCTTCCCCTAATGCCAGAACTGAACAAGGAAATAAGTGAGCCTTGGTGACTAATTTATCAATCAATGTGCCAGTGTAGTAATTTACTCAAACTAGGATGAAGCAAGCTCTCAGACCACAAGCAACATTATTTGTATTAGATAAAAACATCACTGACAAAAGATTAATGACATTTTGTCTTTTTTCTTTCCCAGACAGCTAAATAATTTTACCCTGTTTCATTACATAAAAATATTGTCTACTACAGAGCATTTTAAAATACATTGTGTGTAACTTTCTGTAATATTCACTTCAGAAACAATATTATTTATTACAAAAAATTCAGTGGGAAAAAAAAAAAAAAGCAGATTCTTGTGTATTCCTCTCCATTTTTATTTTAATTTAGCTTTCTAAGAAATGATTTACAAATTACTCTTGTGAAGGTCTTCAGAAAAAAAGACAGCTTCATAGCTCATCCAAAGGATTTTTGTGCGACCATACTCTCAGCTGTATCCTTGAGAGAACAAATTAAAAAAACCCTTGTCCTATCACATGAGATTTTGCACATACACTTAGGATTACAAGGATCTCCAATAAAAGAAATAAATAATAAAAATGCTTACGGTAATTAGGAGCAAGTTTTTGTAAAAGCCTGTTGACTTTGTCATTGTTATATGTGTTTTGTGGTGCATGTTACTGAGGTTGATAGGTGTGGGTAAAATGTTCTTTATCTTGATTGCTCAGAGCAGATTGTACTGGAATGAACTACAACTGTGCCTGTGCATCAAAATTCACTACTGAGAGGGAAATGGGAAATGCAGCTTAAGATTTATAGGGGCAGTACTTGATTGCAAGGAGAGCTACCTGCTGCCTAGACCTGACTGAACAGACAAGACAAGAGAATCAGATACAAAAGACACAGTTTGAAATGGCATGGAAGTAAATACAATAAATTTTAGGCCAAACTATAAGTGTTTAAATAAAACAACATCAAAAACCCCAAACTTCTCTCTAGTCACATACATGCCTGAGATGTAAAGCCTTCCCTTTTTAAACTCTCGAAGCACCCTAGGAATCAAATGTAGAAGGTGCTTGAAAAAAGCCAACATGATTTACCAAAGGCAAATCACACCAGACTAACCTGATTGTTTTCTAAAACAAAATAGTGTCTTGTGTCTAGCAGGTGAATTGTTAGAAGCAAAGATCCTGTTCTTATACAAATGGGTTAGTCAATTAAAAAAGGGAATAGGAAAAAGTTCTTTGCATTGTGTAGTTCAGAGGGTGATTTTCAATAGGTTTTGAAACTTTAAAACCATGCAACAACCATATGCTGGTTGCATAATTATGACCATTAGAAAAGAATGACAGCCTACATCTGAGATCTTTGGTTTTGGAAAGAATCGTGTTAACATATATGGGACTGCTGTTTCTATGTATGGAGCATATGTTCCAGAAATATTGTAATAAAAAATATATTGTATCATTTAACAATAAGATTTGATCCTGACCTGACAAAACAACTTTTACAACTCAGATGCTAAAGAATACTTATGTCTATTCAGAAAGATGTCCAATAGACAAGGAACCTGACTGGTCTAAATTTAATTCCTTCAGGCTGTGCAGCAGAATCTATGAAATTGAGTCAAGCACCTATGTTCCCTGTAGTAACTGCAGGGATTGAAAGATCTCATTATTGGATTCAATAATGCAATTATTGGATGCACACAGCATTGCCTAAACAAGGAAGACCTGATGAAATAAATGCATCTCAAATACCAAACTCGGTGTATTCATTTATTTTAAAGTGACATTTCTGAATTTTTTTCTCACTGGATGGCTAGCACAACACCAACTCCACAGTGAGACAAGCAACTCTGTCTAATTTTTCAGACACTCTAAAGGTATACATTCCTAAAGTTTTCGTTTTTTTCCCTACCCACAGATACATATTCAATCATCTCAGGCTCATGAAAAAGCCTTGCTACAGAGACATGTAAGAGGATTCCCTACATACCCTTGAACATTAAGGTTGTAATTTCTTTTCCTTTCTCTAAGAATGGTATCAGAAGTCCAACCTACATTTCTAATGTGATCTGGGAGTCTCTCCAGGGAGAGAAAAATAAAGCCAAGAGAAAAAAGGAGACAAAAAGAGGCCAGAGGGATAACAGAGACAGGGGAAATGACATTAAAGCCTGACAAGCAGGAGAGAGTAGAAAGATGTGACGACAAATAAAAGCCTAGAATGCATACAAGGATTAATATTAATAGTAGAGAATTTTACAAACATTTAAAAATACATGTTTTAAGGCAACACTAGTATTTAGCATATTTACCATCTCTTTACAACAGAAATCTGAAGGTCTCGATACAGTTACTGTGATTTCCAAGTTTTAACAATCCCTGCTTTAGACCTGTACTTTCCTTATGCTGCAATTTTATAGTCTCAGTGTAAAAGATCTCATTAGCTCCCTGGTCTATAACTTGTGTCTCAGTAGAGACAGAGGCACATATGATGGAGCATGCTTTAATGAGCACAAATAAGATAGGACAGTTTTTGTGAGTTTATTTTTGGGGGGTTTGTTTCGTTTTGTTTTGTCTTGTTTTTTTTAATATTTCAGTTTAAAATGTTGCTTACTGGATGAAGCTTTCAAGTGTCCAGGCTGCTTCCTGATTAGCAAATTGAAAAGAGTAAACTGAAGATCTCTTGGCATCCTGGAGTCCCATACCAAAGCGACAGTGGTAAAGGAGTTCTGAAAGAGGTTATTTGCATAGACCTTTCTGACAAAGAGCTGATATGCTCCTCCATCCTTCCTTTTTTGTGGAAGTTTGTTTTCAACAATGAAAGACTATTTAGTTCTAGCATTCCTAGGCTGACAACACCTACTGCTGAGCACCTGCAAAGTAGTGTTTTTATTTGAAGAAAATAGTAACCCTATATAATTCTGCTAGATTTTAAAGCTCTTTCATAAAATCTAGAATAGGCCTTGCTGGAGCTGGTTCTTGTATTATGCTGACCATGATCACTCATGAGACAATCTGCACATATACAGTCATAAAAAAGAAATCAACTCATTAAAAATAAGTAAATTAAATATTGTACATATTATAGCCACCCTGCAGTGATCTGACAAAGAAGTGCTTATTTGTCACAATTCTTGATTTTATAGGCAAGAGAAGGAGCATTGACAAATAGCCTTTGTGATTATAACTTTTGATGTTTCAACACAACAGGTTTTTCTGTATGTGGAGAACTTAGAGGACTGAAGCCAGGCATTGCTAAGAGGAACTAAAAAGTTTTAGATTTTTTTCTTCCCAATTAATGTAATTTATTGTGCTTTGTACTCCCTACCGTGTTGCAGGCAACAAGCTGTCTTATCTTAGAAGCCTAATCCTCCTATCAATCTGTCACAAAGGTTGCATTAAATCCCCCTAAAGCCAAAGGAAAAACTTAAACATGTTTGGTTTCCATGTACAACTTTATTGGTGTGTATATCCAAATTTGTCCCTCTAGTGTGTGAATTAGTGAGGTAAATGCACTTATAAAGTGAATGTGAAAAAAAGTCTTTTGTGAACTAGCTCTTTAGTTCACAAAATATTTCAGTTTCCTTACACAAGCAGTAATTTTCCTGGCAGTGTGACCTTCAGCTATGGTCTCTTGTATTGAGGATCTCACAGCTCATCACTCCCTCCACTGTACCATGAGGAGACCTCTGGTAAGCATATATCTGCAGTAAAATTATTTAGCTAAAGGGTATCTGACAAATCACTTCTTCAAGATGCCAGGGTACTTTCTCCCAGTGAAGGCACTTTTGGAAAATAAGTTTTAACAGCTAGCACTTCTGAACTTTATTTTAAATGTAGAAAAGGATGAAAAATACAAGCTGGACTCTGCTGGTAATAAGGACAGAAAAAACAATCCCTGAACAAATGTTTACCAGTGTTTAGTTTTCACTAGGTTGCATTGGAAACACTCAAGGTAACTGCTTTGTGGTACCTGCTCTAATGACAGCTTGCAAAAGAAGAGAGATGAAACAAAGACCTTATAGGTGGAGACATCAGAAAAGATAGTGAAAGGTAATATCACACAGAAAAAAAGGGAACTGGAAATGTGGTGCAAGGAAAAAACAGAGCTTGTAGCAACAACAGTGAAGGATCAAGCACCAATAAATGCTGAGAAACAGAAGTATTGAAAATGAGGACAGAAAAAGGTAGAACTGCAAAGCATGTAGATGAAATGATACTGGAAAATCAAGGCCTGGAGAAACTTTAAAAAAGACAATTTTAAAACAAGAGAAATCAGCCAGAAGTGATAGAGACATGAAGCTTTTTGAACAAGTCAAGACCTTTAAAACCAGATGGAATTCTCAGCCATCCTACTGATTCCCATGGCATAGTCACAAAACTGTGCTTCCTGACCTTAACTTGGTACTCTCATCTCATCCTGAATGAGGGAACTTGAAGCTTCCTCACAGTGAGTCTGCAGTGGCCAATTTAGTTTTAATTTTTCTTAAAAGCAACAAGTGGGAAAAATGTACATATGGTATATGGTCTGATAGCAAGAAGGGAGGGAAAAAAGAAAGAAGTCACCACACAGGCAGAAAATCGTCAATCAGAATAACATTTTTCTGATTAATACAGCCATTTAATGATATAGATATTGATGGTATGCTTGGTGCAGATTGATTTGCATAAGTAACAGTCTCCCTTCTTTGTTTCTATTTGCTAATATATGGACCTGTGATTATTATTTATTCTTTATAATAGTCTCCTTTAACCATTTGAGCACAAGTGACATTCTGTCAGAGAAATACCACATTGTGATAAAATATTCCTTTAGGTCTCTTCTTCAGTGGGAATTCATTCCAATGGCTTCTACTTTATTAATATTGCGTTTGGTAGGTGCTGTATATAGTACTTCTCTACTCTAGTAAGAAGTGCATAGGAATGCACTTTAATCAAGTAAACAAAAAAGAAGACCGTGTTCACCTTGACTTTTCTGTTATTGTGGTGCTTCAGCCATAAAACTAAATTTAATTCAAATTAAACTGCCCTCAATTAGAGTAAATGGAGAGGTAAATGATGCTATTGTACAACAGAATATCCATTACACCAAAAAAATTGTAGATGACCTACTTTGTACTAGAGTGTGGAACAGCTGCCAAAACTGCATAAAGAATTAGATATTTTTAGTTATGCTCAATTTTGCAATTCAGATTGTGCAAGCTTTAACTTAATGAAGTTGGCTGAGATGCCTCATCTAGAAAGGAATATAGTTAAGCCAGATCTCTTTCATCAAAATTGCACTTGTAACTTCTTCCCAGGACAAACAAGGATAATACAGGACAGAAAGAATAAGAAATAAGATAATAATAAGGCTGAAAGTTTTATACAGTCACAAATTTAACTATATCATCCAATACAGAGTTATAATTCCACTTTAAGTTCATGATATTAAGCTACTTGATTGTTGCGAGTTCTTAAAATCTTGAAAATACAAAATGTCCATTTCAGGCTTATTGATACAATCAGTCCTTACATTTACAAACTTCCTTTCCCTAAATACCAGTTTAAAAGTTTTAAGTTATTTAGCATTTTCTTGTTAACACTTCTGTCTGGCATGTCTAAAAGAAAACTGATGGAGCTACAATTTGACAGTCCCCTAAGCTGTGGCAGTATACGTGATTTTTATCATAAGTTTCCCAACAGAATCAATTACCAATGACACCTTTTCTTTTAGAAAAGTATAAAAAAGTCACCTCAAATGCCAGCAACATTTTAACATAAAACTCCAGAATATTGCTTGTCCCTGCTATCCTTTCTTTACATTTAATGAAAGAACATATAATCCATCAGGAGAGGAGAGAAGATGGTGTTTATCACTAATAAGTGCTGACACTTTTATATGACAAACATTCCAGTCGTGTTAATCTTTTACAATACTGGTGGCAACTGTTCAAAATTTAACATCAGAGAGAGTGTTTGAAAACAGTAAAAAAGGTAAAAGATTTAAAATGTCATTTGACTAGGTGAAATACACAATATGTATGTTAATCAGTAGGGGTTTTTTTATGGAATGATTTCTCATCCATGTTGTCACCAAAACTGTCTTAACTTTATTATGACAGTGCTCAGAATTGTCCAGCAGTGAATTAAATATTTTAGGTGAATTTCTTTTTTCGCAAAAAAAAAAAAATTATAAAAGGAAAAAAGTGCAGATAGCTACAAATTTTGTAAATGACCCCACTCCATGTTATTGAACATTAGAAGATCACATTATAATTTTTTCCCAACACCCTTATGAAATACATTTTTGAGTTGATACTGGCAAGTTACTACAGTTATTAAAGAGTCTCTATCTTAATTTTTAGCATATTTATGTTTATGTTTATAATTATTTCACAGTTTTATTTATTTTTATTCAGCTGATGAAAATGCTTTTTAGATGAAAATATCGCACAGTAGTACATATTTGAACTCATATTAAGTGAACAAAGTCTTAGTGATGAAAGAAGTTACATTGTTTTTGTTGTATAAGTCTTCATATTTTTTTTAGAGCAATACATATATTCATGAAGTTCATATACAAAAATTAAATTACTATCTTACAAAGATATCAGAAATTTTTCAATGCTTTAAATGAGGACGTAAGAGTGGGTTGGTTTGGTTTGTTTAAGGTAGACATATATACAAATAGATACACATACACATGCATCCATGTAAATAACAGAATGAACACAAAGCTGATAGCATGAATCTATCAAAAAAACAGTAGGAAAACAATACATTCTAATTTTTTTAAGACTATCAAAAAGTTTTCTTTATATGGAAATTCATAGAAATATGTGTGACAGCAACTCAAATACGACAAATTTGAGCCTAAATTATTTCTTCCATGTTTTTATTGGGCAGTCATACATATTATGGACTTAATATAGGCATATAAAAATAGTGTTACTAAGACTAAAAGTTGGTTTAGCCCGGTATTCTATTTCTGAACATATTCATAAATAAATGTATGTGAAGTATACAAGAATGAGACAGATATATAATATAATATTTCCCTCATCATATATTTCCAAATTCCACTTGTCTGCATTATTAAAAAATAGTAAAATTTCATGTCCAGTCTAAGAGGTCACATCTAGATGACCTCTCTATTTTACACAACAAAAAATTTACAGTTAAAAATCAGTGTAACGATAATCTGTGGTTATTCTGTGCTGGTTGTTATTGCTATCAAATATTATTCTTTCAATAACTGTTAACGACAATGATCAAGTGATCAACATTTTTTTTCTACAAAGTTCTTCTTGTATATGTTTTAATTACTAATATATAGAGTGTGCAAAAGAACATTACAAGGTTAATATTTCTTTCAAATGTCTATATTTGCTTATTTATCAAGAATGCATACTTGTCTTAGTTTAATTTGATAGAAGCATAGAAACCCCAACATGAATATATATATATATATTCAAAAAATAATTTCAATGAAATGCATAGAAAGCACTTTTTGAAAATGAAAAGAAAAATCTGAAAAGGAAAACTGCATCTGAGTAATCAGTCACATGTGACCAATATGCGAGGTACTGACTTTTAAAAGAGCCTGTTCCTGGGGCCACTTGAATCAGAAAGATACTTGGACTTCATTTTATAAAGCTCACATTTTTTAGAGTCATGGAGACATATCACAGTATGTATAAGTCTCTACTTTCCTGTAAAGTCACTACTTCCGATCTTTGGGAAAATATATTGGCTGTACTGGTCTCAGTGAAATGATGGGAATTACTGTCTTGATTTTACTTTTCCCCCTAAGCACCACTTAAACTGTTAATATCTCGCAACTTTATTTTCCACTAGTTTTTGAAGTAACTATGCTTTAGCCAGGTTGTGTGAAGATTCTCTTTGTATGACTAGTAAATACTGCTGGGGAAGTTATTCACAGTGGGCTACTCTTTTCGTCAGAGAAACCTTCATAAATAACTTTACTTTGGGAATGGGGCGTTGGCCCATTTTATGTATATTTCTATATAAGCCCATTTGCTTAATTTCTTGACTTTTTTTGTGATCTTCATACCATGCCTGGGGTTCCTATTTCCTCTCTGAGCAGTTTTAGACTTTGTTCTTCGTAAGCCTGTTCTAAAACAACAGCACTGTAACAAGAATTACATTAATCTACTAATTGCTCAGAAGTTGCAACCTGGTTTTCTTTACTCTAATGTAGTTTTCTTGAGGGTTTCAATGTTACTGATGGAAACATTTTTTCAAATGCAGTGCTCGTGCCCATATATTTGCAAATTCTGTAGCCAGGTAATATCATTTGAGCAAATTGCTATCAGAACAAATGATCCTTTAAACTGTCACTACAACAACTTAGATTACACATGTATACAAAGCATATCAACAAACTGAGTCCAAGTTGTTTGATTTTTGTTTGGGTTTTTTACTTGAGAAAATAATTATTCAACAACTTGGCCTAGTATTAAAGTAAGATCGTCCTTGACCTTACTTATACTCCGAATGATGAATTTATCTAGCCCATACTACACAAAAACCACTTTTGAGAGAACTTTTGTGGTATTGCTCAGATTTAGACTAGCTTCATATTTTTGCATATTGTCTAGATTATTTTTCTTCAAGAGATTGAAGACAGCAATGCTTTACATGGCTAGGCCAAATTAATTTTTCCTCAGAGAAATGGACAATAGGAAGACATAAATAATTGAAAGGGATATGTACAATGATTATTCCTTAGGGGATATAAAGAACTGCTCCATTGATACTGGTTAAATTGCACCTTCTATATCATCATGACTATGCCCATCAAGTGATGGATGGTCCTTTGTAACATGCATTACATTGTTTTCCCTCTTCTTGTACACTGGTCTAGATATTATCTGTAACATCAGAAAGTAATTGCTGTGATAGTGTAATGGATCTGTGCTGCAACTTTTACTCTACTTTCTTAATAGTGAATTGGAACAATATCTTGCAAAATGAGAAGTTTCAATTATCTTTAATGGACCCAGAGATGTCACTTTATGTATTTGTTAAACATCTAAGCACAAGAACAAAAGAGGAGAGGGGCTAAAAAAAGTAGCTGAGTGTTACTGGTCACTATACTAAAAAGGGACATTAGCAAATGTAATTTAAAACCGGGTAATTTTGCTGCTTACTTTAACCCTTAAGTAAGAACATTTACTGACAAAAAAAGGACACGTGTTCAAACACTCACTAAAAGCATTCAGATATCTAGTGCAGCCGATCAGTTAAAAAATTCTTTTTGCCAATAAAACCACGTTCAAAACATATTGATGAAAATGCATTGAAATTACTTTCACTTCTCAAAAGTAAAAGACCATCCACTCAAAACTATTAAAATTTGAAATTTGTTGACCATTTCATTATAATGGGCTCATATAAATAGAGTTAAAATTATTAATGTCACTTTCTTCTTCTTCTTTTTTTTCTTTGTCTGCAAATGACACTTTTCTCTGAAGCAGAGATTTTTCTTGCTTTATTCTTTCTCATTCTTTCTTTTAAATCAGATCTAAACAGGGACTCAAGTATAAATTATAGTACTGAAGAATATTTAATGTTGGACTCATTTTATCAGAACTCGGTGTTATGTTAATAGATGTTTGCTGATTCTACTACATCATGGAAACTCAGAATGATAAGCAAATTCTGTTTCAAACTTTGAGGCTTGGTATATCTGCTTTCAGTCTCCAGTAAAGCACAGGGATGAGCCCCTAGAGCAATGGGGACTGGATCTTGCCAGTGTAACATGATGAGACCAAGACAAAGGATGTCAGCCATGAGAGCTACTCTCCAGTTCATGATATTTTATTTTTTTATTTTAATATGAAGTTCAATTGTATTCTGAAACATGGAGATAAACATCTAAGAGAGAACAAAACTTGTTAAAATCCCCCCAAACCATCTTTTTCCTTTGTGTTTATTTTGACATCATATATTTTGCTTTTGTGTTTTGTTTAAATTTTAAAAACAAAACAAAGCAATAATTTAGCCAGAAGCAAAATATTTACAGTGCAAACAACTGTCTAGACAACATGTACAATTCTCTAGAGAATTACATGGCATTTGTATAAGAAAATTACCTCCCTAAGAAGAAAGATCTCACAGGCAACGAAAGACTCACCATGGAAAAAAAAAATCCTGTCAAATAGTAAATGATAAATTACACTATGTGAAGTTTTTTCATGGAAAATCAAATTGACAAACAGTAGAGTAAGTATAGTGTTAATCTATTTAAAGGTGACTTCTTAAAATAGAGTCAAGACTAAATTTTCCTTGAGATCCTTCCTGTAATTAAATGGGACGATTTTTTAAAGTTACAATTAGTATATTTGAGGATATGTTTGCCAATTATGAACAAGAACTATAAGCTTTAAAAATAACTAGAATATGTTGAGTAGTTCTGTATTGTTTGTCCTGATTTGAACAGTCAGAAATAGCTTTAGTATGTCATTATAGACTTGTAGGGCTAAAGTAAAACTGTACCAGATTAGCCCTAAATTAGCAACCTGGGGAAAATCAAGAATTTCAGAAGAGTCTTCACAAGGGTAGGCAGAAAGCTCTTTAAGCTAATCCTTTCCATATACTGAGACACAGATTATTTTTACACCCACCATTTTCCAAGGCTAAAATGCTTTCCTCTTTGTACTCAACGAAGGACCCCCCCTCATGTCAAGGGATTATAATCTTTGTGGAATTACAACTGCATTTCAAAATTTTTTACTTATTGCAAAATTGGATCAGCAGATCTTTTGGAAAAGGTCAAGACTTCTTTTCAAAACACCTCTCCCATTCAGTCACTGTTTAAAAAATCCACTTGATATGAAATTTCTGGCTCATATCCAGTTTGCATTAGGGAGATTTAAACCCATATCTCCCATGAAAGAGTACTAAATGACAGCCTGGTCTGAGGCTTTACTTTCACATAGCTCTTCCTATTACCGTACATAGAAACTTCTTCCTGTTCGGAAAAGTTTGCACTTATCTGTTTATAGACATATGACTATATAATGGATATTACTGTACAAGAAGTACATATGATGGGTTTCAGTTTTATCATTTATGCAACTGTAAGAACATTTATTTAATACTCAATGTACAATATAATCTGATCTACTAAAGACTGCTAAGCACAACAGTGAGAGTCCACCTTCCTGAGGAACCCTGAAGCCCTCAGAAGAATCTAAAGGGTCATTGTCACTCAGAAATTCTGGGAGGGTCTGTTAATACAAAATGCATTACAAATGATTATTAAGGGAGGACACTAAATAGAAACCAAGGCCTGAATCCAACCACCACATAAACATTTCAAGGACATGAAGATCAAGCAAGAACAGTAAAAAAGTGACTTAGTTAAAACTCCAGAACTACTACAGAAATCATTCTGCCGGTGCTTGAAAGTTCAGACAAAAAAAAAAAAAAAGCAAAAAAAAACCAAAAAAAAAACCAAACAAAAAAAACTAAGAAAAAATGAAGGCAGTTAAGGCAAATTTCTAATTTTTAAAACTGTAATAAGTATTTATTTGGTAAAAAAAAGAAAAAGAAAAAGAAACATGGGGAGCTGAAAATATGAAAACCCTTGCAGAGCAACTCTAACATATGTTAGTAATTTATCACATGATTTTATCACCCAAAACTCATTGTTTATGTGTAAAGTTAGAGTTACTCTATTGCTACCAATGCATTCAAAGTTGAGTAATAATTGCTTAATCACATAGTGAGGTTTTTATTCTTTTCATGTGTCATAAACATGAAGATGATTTGCTGTGATATATTGGACCATAGAAGGAAAGAAAACAAAAAAAAACTTACCTGAGACATCCCTCTGGGATGGGGATTTAGGGATTTTATTTCCTATGCCATTGAAAACAGAGGATGAAACAAATAAATACCACAGTAGTGCCTGCCATATTCTTTGTGGAGCTTCACTCTTTGTGTGATCTTTTTCCTGGCCCCGTTAACTTTGATTTTTTAAATGTGAAGTCTCACCAGAGAATAGTCTCACAAAAACTCACTAAGGCTGTCAACTATTTTGATCGGGGAAAATACAGATTTTAACTATCTGTAGGCTGAATTCTTTAAGCATCCATGTATTGGTTCAAAGGGTATCATTGTCCCTCCTTTACCTAAAGAACACCTGACCTCTAACGTAAACTTTACGACTATATACTATATATGTTGTCCCCATTCTAGTGAGGGAAACAAAGAGAAAACTAGGCATTTGTGCATATTGGTGGAGCTAAGCATCAGAGGAATGCTGCCAAAGTACTTGGCTCATGTGAGACTAAAGCCATTATTGAAAACAGTAATTTCAGGTTTAGCATATTTTCAAATATTTTCTAGGTAGTATTCACAAACTAAATTGTGTTGAAGCTACTATACCGATGAAAGACTGCTAAAAACAATGGGAAAAGCTATTGGGAACAATGACAGTAATTAATTATACCCTTTTCTTAAACATCTCTTAAATAGCCAACGAAACATGGTTAGGAAGTCAAGAGTAATATCAGATGACCCGTAAAACTGGTAGGTGTAAACATTGTGGTGTTAAAAATTCAGATACTCTTTATCTCAGTGTCATCCTCACAATGAATTTAAAAAGGCAAATTAAAATTTTCTCCAGTTCTGCTCCAATTTCACCTGGATATTGGATTTTTCTGTATTTCCTTTATAACCATCTTTGCAAAATCATTGTGATTGCCATCAATTGTTTTTTACTGTAAATTTAAAATTGGTTTTAGACCTAAAAGAAAATGTTTATTATTTATTTCCTTTGTGTTCACAATAAAACAAAACAAAACAAAACAACAACAAAAAAACCAATGTTCTCTAATATCTAGGATCATGTAGCTAAGTTAAAAAAAAACATATGACTTCCCAAATATAATCAGTATTTAATTTCTCTGGTAAATGACTGTTTTTATTAATGTTCAAAACATTTATAGAGGAAAATTAATGAACCCCTAAGATCTGATTGCTCTCTGAACGTCCCTTTCCAACTCATAAAGAGGCACCATACTTAAGCATTTGATGTAGATAAATGAGTCTACATTATTCTTGCAGTGCTAGTCTCTTCATATCAAATTTAAGAGGCAGGATACTTCTGTTTCAGCAGGGTTTAAATCCCTACAAGGGGCATCTGAGCCTAGCCTGGATTCACTTTCATGAAAAGCAATTCCTGGGTTATATGGAAATGCAACTTGTCTGATACTATCAAGAGGAGGAAATTTCGGAAGGAAACCAAGTGATTTACAGTGATGTTTGCATGGTTTTAAAAACAATCAATAACTACATGTCACTAATACTATTAACAGGCATGCTGGAAGAGGTAGAACAGGAAATGAAGGTGAAAGGTTTGATGAAACTTCCAGAGAAATTTTGAGGGAAACATTCCAGGATATTGTTTAAAGCTTTTTTTTTTAAATTTCTGCTGTGTAAAATCTGAAAATTACTATAATTAATGAAGGTACTTGAATTTCAGCTCATGTATCCTAAGAATTTATGAAAGAGTCAGAAATGCAGAAAAAATTATCACCAGTCTGATTTATCGTTCAGATCTCATGTCCATCTAATGCCTACTTATTTTCTCTGTGCACATGTATGGGGGTTTTAAGACACTCTTAGTATCCTGACCTTCTCCTTGCATGAAACATTTAGAAAGCATCAGGAAGGCCAAAGAGAGATCATCCACTGTAACACTGATATTTCATTCCCACAAGATCTATATCCCCTTGCCAGTCAGATGTAAATGAAGAAAATAAGTTTGACTCAAAAATCTGCTTTGCTAGCTGAAACATCCTGACTAGAACACTGAAGAAATGTTCTTTTGGCTATTCACATTTAGTGTGAACAAACTATGACTAGAGCAGAGTCCAGCAGAGTTATGAAATCAGACCTGCATATCTGTTTTTGAAAATACTGACTATTGTGATTTCAGATACTGAAAGTTGAGAAATATGCACCCACATGAACAGACACACAAAAATGTCTTGGTCAACATCTCTTTTAGCAAGCAAGCAGTTTTATACAACCACAGTGAATATGTGTTAAACTCCATATTGTTAATGCTGTACAAACCCCACTTGATTCTATAATATCAAGCCTGACATTTGAAAACACATCAATCAGTTTTCATGCCTGAATCTCAAAAAGGAAGTGACACTTCTGAACGCCACTTCAGATATATTCCTTTATATTTTGTTAATAAAGAGAAATCTTATTAGTGGGAGATCAAGATGGTATAAACAAGTTTTTGAGCTCAATATACCATATGCTATAGATGCCAATTTTGTTCTTGTTGACATTTTCTGCATGTGGGAATATTATCTTCTCAAATTCATTATGCTTCTGTTCACATGTACTGTGTTAATTGGCATGTGACACTTTGAAAATCTGTTCCCAGGCAATATTCATAAATAGTTCTGTTTCTTATGAGCAATGTATTCAGTGGGCCTGATACTTAAAAGAATGTAACAATATAATTTGTTTCTTCCCCACTGATTTATTTAAAAAATAAGTTACTTTTAATTTGTTTCTTATTTTCATAAACCATGATTTTTTTTCCATGTTACTGTGATATGTCACTTTTAATGATTTATTGTCCAAAAGAGAGGGGGCTTTATAACCACTTAATTTTTACTGTGTTCTTTGCTATTAACATGTGCAAAATAACCAAATAATCCAAAGCACCTCATCCCGCTCAGCATTTTCAACAAAAAGCATAAAGTAGTTGTCACAGTTGAGGTGGACACGCGACACACACTAAGTTTAGTGTAAAGTGCAGGTAAAAAGCGTTTATTCCAAAAGCCAGTGTCTTATATATACACTTTTGTATATTTATCATTTGTGCTCATTGTCCATTGGTTACTTAACTACTACAACAGATTTATTGGCTATTTTAACTGCACTATACTATTATTAGTTATCTACAATACAGACATCTCAAGAATCTAAACAGAAGCCAGCTGCAGCTGTGTTTACCATTTACTCTCTTTATTGTTTTGAATTTTTTGCTTCTCTTGATTAAGTTTCTCACGGGTAGACATGGATTGTGCTGAGGTCAATGTCAGACTCAGACTCAGACTGGCTTTCTGACCTGCTGTTAATCTCCTCAAGTAGTAAAGGACAAAACAGGGTGTGTATGCTGTGTTCCACAGAACAGGTGAGATTTCATGTATTTCAAAGACGACACCTTAATTACAGCACTACAAGTGCAGACTGCAGAAAATGAGTAGGATAAATTTGAAGATCCTAGGATGTAAACAATAATAGCTTTCTCACCAGAAAAGACAGTAAGGGCTTTGTCATCAGCTCCCTCTAGAGAAGAATTGAGTGAAGAGTTCAGGACGCATCTCATCTAAATATGGCATCAAAATGAGGCTTCCAGGTCAGAATTCAATCATGTTAGAATGCTTGCACTGTTAACGCACATTGATAGACATCTCTGAAGAATGGCTCGGATCTCAGGTGGGTGGAATCACCCTGTTAGACAGCACTGTGTTTCATCTATAACTATTTTGGAAGTCAAAGCCCACTCCTCTTTTTTTAGTTCCTAATGCTAGCATTTAATATGAGGATTTTTCATTCTTATCATTTCTAATCATGCCATCTGGGCAATATTTGCATTTTTTTATGGTCTAAAAGAAAAATAGCAACACACCTGCCATCTCCTACTGACCTTTGTTACCATGTCTGTTCACATATCTGCTCTTCGGCTTCTGTTCCTTTGTTGCTAACGTGATGTTTTCCATTTTGCACTTTGGGGGAAAGTGGTATTTGGTTTCTCTTCTTGTTCTCTGAAAGTTCCTGCTTCATCTTATGATCACAAGCATTATTTTTACCTTCTGTAATATATGAATATAAGTAGCTGAAACAGAAAAAAAACATTGCTATATGCCAAATACAGACTCTTGCTGTTACCAGGCAAGCATCTCAGTTCCATCTAATAAGTGTACAACTTCCATCTGTGTTAGAAACATGAATTAATCAGACCTTTGCTTGAGGAAACTATAAATTTAATCAGTTTTACGTGCATTTACATCTGTGATAGACAGAATGGACTTATATTCTTACAATAAAGAACAAATATTTCCAGAGAATCTGGTCACAGTCTCTTCATCTCTGTCTCATTTACAGCCAATTAATAACATTTGGCTTGTAATGTCCACAGACTATATACTAATCATTTGATATCTGGACATCTGGAAAACCTTGTACAGTGTTAACGGTGTGCTTCAAGTTGCATAATTTACTTCTGCAATAACACAAATTACCCTGCAGAAGGCCACAGCCAGATATGGGGAAGGACAGTATGTAGTACTCACTGATGCACAGCCAAAGCAATAGACTAAAAAGAGTATTGGAACAGAAATTGTAGTCAGAATCCATTACTATTTGATATGCGTTTATTTAACATTTAAATGGCGCATATAGTTAATCAAATTTGTCATTTTTTTTTTCTGTTACGTCTACTACTAGGAGTTGAAGAATGCAGTAGCTCAAAATGCACAAGCCTGCAGCAGCCCCATGTCCTAAGATGCTGGTGTTAATGAGTAATGAAGCTGAGCATGTAGCCCCAGCAGACATATACGCACATGTACTCACAGTACATAGACACAAGTCTGGGCACACAGACCAACGCAGATGGAGCACACAGCATTCAGACGAAAGCAAACAGCAGTAATGGACTGACCTTGTTCACTTTTTTGGCTGCTTGGGATGAATGTCCATTAATGGAAAATGTGTGTATGTATATGTATAACATGGGTCTCTCCTGCAGCTGGTCTTATACACTTAGTCTATCCAGTAAAAAACCTCTACATTCTCTGGACTCCAATTGACTAATGCCCAGATGGACACATGCAAATGAGGCATCCAGCTGACTGCTAGTTAGCTGGTTAGCTAGTGCTAGCCATTCCGGTAGCCAAGATTTTCTGGCTGATTTTGATACCTGGCTCCCAAGACTCTTATCTTACTTGCCTGGTAGGCCACCTTGATACCCACTGGCATCTACCCACACAGTAGGCATGAATTCCAGTTTCCCTCCAGCTGCAGTTACCCAGACACAAGGGACCCTGTGCCCCACAGTCCCAAATAGCAGTCTAGTTTCTAGATCTCCCCACAAAAATGTGTATACAGAACAGACAGTATCTATCCTTTCTCCATTCCTAGAATACCCTTCCCATGATAAGCTACACACTAGTGGACCGTGTCTTCCCCTACTTTTTGAGATGTGGCAGGGAACATCCCTTGTTAACTTCTGGTGCAGGGTGTCCCCTGCCCCTGGGTCTGAGGGGCCCCTGGGACAGCTCTGGCAGTTCAGAGAGGGGTCTCACGTTTCTGACTGGAGTATCAGGGTGCTCCTGTTTGCAGTGGGCTCTTTCTAGGGTGTGTGGAGATGAGTCTTTACTCACATAACCTGATGCTACGCCTATTCCTGGATGGACACACAGTAAAAATAACCCTCATCTCCATATAGAAGACAAGCAGAAGAAAATATACATACAGAAGTCAGGCACTTCAGATTAATATTTCCACTTACTTTCCTCAAAGTTATACAGCAAGAGGGTTGCTAAATCAATTAGTTCATTCTGGATCCTTTCCATGAAAGGAGGCACATTAACTCTTCTTGTTTGCAGAAAAGACATCACAACTGACAATTTTTCACAACGTCCACAGGTCATAATCAGGATTAGTTAAATAATTAATAATTAACAACACCAAATACAATTTTCAGTATAGCTTATTTTTAAAAATTCCATCTGTATCATGGCTGTTAAAGTCATGTGATCAGGATAGCAAAGACTTGATTTTGTACATTAATATTAAATATCAAAGTCAAAGTGTTTATAGTGCTAAGACCTTATCTGTCACAGATATTAACATAAATAGGAAAAAAACAACAGAGTTGTAAATAGCGAAACTTTTTAACTTTCTATTCCATGAAAATGTAACATCATTATTCTACAGACATGCAAAACCAAGAGAGTGCAAATATTGTCTAGGTACAATCACCTTTTCTACAGTTTATTTAACTTTTCTATTTCATGTTCCTTGTATTATATATCTGGAAAGTAATTTTTCTTTTCAATATTTCCCTTATGTTTCACATCCAAGGGAGCTGCAACTGATTCTCTAAACTGCCTATTAGTGGAAGTTAATGATACAAAGTCACCATGAGAAATTTGTACACTTCAATATTAAAACCCATTTATGTGAGAGTTCTTCCACTCCATCTATGTGCAGGATGCTGCNAAAAAAAAAATTTTCTCTCTTTCTTTCACAGTTTTACAATTCTCTTTATCTAGACTAGTTCCATCCATTTTGGTTTGTACAAAACCTTTCTCTGCTTGTATCATGCCCATAAGTCTTTTACGCTTTGTAGACCAAAAGAGTTAATTTGCTCTGGCTTGTAGGTATATGTTCTTTGTAACACTGGTAGGCAATTCATTGAGTAAGAAGATTTTAGCATTAATTTTAACTGAAATAAAAATAACAGAATTCTACCTTCAACCATTTGCAAGCTACATACTTTTCCAAGCTGAAGAAAATGTATTCTCAATACAACTAATGAGAACTAGCCAATCAAGGAGGAGTTTCACTTTATTTTAAGATAGATGTCTAGGAGAGGATGGACAGCAAATAGAAATAGCAACTTACCATGTTCCACTGACTATAAAAGCATTCTGCTGTTAGACATTAAGCAATCCTTTTTGTAATTTATTGAGACATGAATACCTTAGCATACTTTTAAAGCTGACGTATTTGATACCTTTATGGGATTCTTTTTGGAGCTTTCAAAAAAGATAATTTAGACAATGAAAGGCACTTTCATCATGTAAGAAAGGTATGCACTGACACCATTTTAACTAAACTCATGATACATGTATTTCTTGGAATGGGGAATTATTTGTTTTGTTCTTGCTGCAGATAAATTGATGTCCTAAATGAGCTGCTTAACAAACACCATTCTTGCTTGCCATAAGGCCTGCAAATGCATTATAAGAAATTTAGAAAATACAGGAAAATCTGCTCACAGAACTGACATTCAACATATTCATAAGCTGTTTAGAAAAAGGCAAAATTACTGAGGTGGCAGATTTTAACATGCATGCAAGGTATTACAGGACAGTGAAAAAAATAGTTGTGAAAAGTTACAGGAGTGTCTCGTGATGGGCAGTAAGCTGGCAGATAAAATTCAGTATGAATAGCTATAAAATGATTCACATGTAAACAAACTGTCCTTAAAAATCTGTATAAAATAATGCCCTTTAAATTATCTATTATTTTTCCAGAAAGAGATCTTAGAATTTCTAAGGAGATGTAACTGATACAGTGAAGAACAGAACAGGCAAAAAGTCAAACAAATTTAAATGAAAAGAGAGAACAACTTAAAAATTATAACAAATACAAATAAATCAAATAGAATACTTTGTATAACTCAATAATATAAAACACTGTTGCAGAATTTTATGGTTGCCCAAAGCAACCTTGAATTCAAAAAGTTACTAGACAATTTTAAGAAGTACAATTTTACTGACAGGTGTTAAACATTAAAATTTATCCAAAAAAATCCCTAACCCCCAAATTGCTACAAACTGAAAGAGCAAATAAGAAAAAAAAAAAACAAAAAAACCCACTATTCTGCACTTGTGATGTGCATATAATCTTCCTTTAGTGTCACTGGCTACCAGCAAGGTAAACACATTTTACACTGCATGATATCTTCATCTTTTATTTTTATCCCACATTTTCTCTTGACTTCTATCATACCGGAAAAGTCATCACAGCTAAATACAACTAACAAAGACATTAATACATATCTTCTTAATTAATATGCAATTCTGTAGGTTTATTTATTTTTAGACTTCTTATCACATGTGCAACAAATTATCAAAGAGATTTTGAATTAAACCTAGTGTAGATGGAATCAGCTCTACATTCTATCAAAGTGAGACACTTAAGCACTTTATGAGATAAACACTGTGATAGTCATTCCTGGTGGTAAGTCACACAGGTAGGCTAGCCACACCAGCAGGGCTTTAAAATAATAATGGGGTTTTTTTCAGCTGCAGTTGATTGATATAGAGACTTTTGAAGAACTTGACAATAGCAATGAAGAAATAACTGTGAAGAATTAGTCTCTTAACATTAATAATCAAAAAAGGGAAGAAAATGTGCATTCTTCACAGACACTGACGAAAACTTGAAGCTTTCATAAACGAACATTGAGAAGACTGGGCTTTATCTGTGCAGAATGAAAATTTAACTATATTTTGGTAACATTCAGAAATGCTAAAAAATATTATTCTGGGAAAACAGATATGAATATGCAACTAAGCTGAAAAATTTTGTTGCACTCTCCAAAGCTTTAGTCAAGAAAAACAAGGTAAAGATCTCTTGAGGAGGTGCCACATATCAGCTTTAATCAATTTAGAAGCAGTTGACATGTCTCTAGGTGAGATTTCTGTTTTGATCAAGTACGTGCACTTACAGTATTTGTTTCTGTCACAATCAGATGCCCAAGTGTTGGGAAATATTTGGTATTTATAATCAAGAAGACACGAGGGTTAGAGGGAGGTCGCTTTGACAATCACCTGTTTCATAAATGACAGTAGCCAATATATATGCGATTAAATTGTTAATCAGCTCAGAATCAGGTAATTTCCCATGCTGTTCACTGCAATTCATTTTCTTCATCGAAAGAAAACACACATGAAGAGGAGTTTAATAAATTGCTTGTTAATTACCATTAGGCAACAACTTTAAAACAGATCTGTTTTATTCTGTCTTATGGATGCTGGTTCCTGTTGGGTAACATGAGTCCTATTAATTAAGAAAATTGAATTACTTACCAAATATTGATGAATAATGAATATTAAATATGTGTTTAGAAATTACTAAGAAATGGTGTTTCAGCTAACAAGTGTTCAGCTGTAAATACGTATTTATCATTAAATTCCAACTTGCCAATACTTGTGTACTCCTGATGGCTAACAAGATATAATGTGAATTGAGACAACCATAGCAAAATACAATTATTCTATCTTCCAAAAGGATGATGCATCCTTTTGTCTTCATCTTTATGTTTATTTATAACTGGTTGGCAGTTGTTTTATCCTTTTCTTTAATTAGCACAGAAGAACAGAATAAAAGTGAAAATTCCATGTAAAATGTAGCTTAAAATAACTGCTGATTCAAATCATAAATTATCAAGAAGTTAAATAAATAATCTGGATTTAAACTTCTAATTAATATAAAAGTATACATTTTAAAATCAGCAAACAGATGAGCTCTATCACACCGTGCAGCATTTTGTTTTAGAAGTATCCAACTGTCTATTTCCAGTAAAGATTTCACTCTCAAATAATTGTCTCTTTCTGCTGTTCCTTGGAATTTGTCCAACCAACTTTGTTCCTAGGGTTTCCCTGAGCTGCAATTGTTCAGTTCAGACTTTTCTGAACACTGGAAGAATATTATTTATAAGCAATAATATGTTCACCCTTTTTTCTTTTGTGGTGTACTAACTATGCGTAGTGTGAGGTACTTCCTGCATGCAATGCACAAGATTGGTCCCAAATTTTCATTCATTCAGGAGGCTTACAAGCTCAGTACTCTATTGATCCCTATGACCAAAATAATGGTCTTCAAAATTGGCTTTGTTTCATGTTGAAAACAAGGGTCAGTGGTTAGATGAAGAAAACTGGAGAGTGTTATTCTTCTTCTTGAAATCTAAAATACACTTAATTACTACTATCCTGATTGACATCTTGAATAAATAGTTTCTAATTTCCTAGAGGTTAAATTTTAACTTTAATGAATTCTGTGAAATAACTTAGGTTAAATTTAGTCAATAAGGAAAAGGGATGAACATTCATGCCAGATGTTAGATTAGGGATAAATAATTGCACAGAAAATAAAACAACATGCTTAAAAAGGGACTTTACAGGTCCCTAGTTCTGTGAACACTGTTTCCTTTTCTTAATCTCTCAGAAATATAATCCGTGTGCCATGTATTTCTGTACTTCTTATTTATATCATAACCTCATAGCCACTGCAAAAGTCTGCTAGCCAATCATTTTAACTGTGTAGGGATTTCACACTATAGCTAATTTGAACTCAAGTCCAAAAAATTAATATTCATTTCCAAATGTTCACTCAATGAACGTCTGTTTCTAGAGATGAAAATCTTATCCACTGAGCCATGTTCTTCTCCTTCCCAGAAAATAGTCTTTTAATAATATATTTAGTGTAATCAATACTGACAGAGACAATGTGCAAATAATTACTCAGAAGAGTGCTATAATTTGAAGGCAGCATGTGTTTGTAAATTGTTTCATACCTCCTACCTCAATGTACCATCCAGACATTCCTCATCTCAGCAAGGTAACAACATTAAATATGTAATTTGTAGGAATTGAGGTTAGTTTTTCAGGTGCTTTCTTCCAAAATTGTTAAATTGCAAGCATTTTCTCTGCCAGTTCACATGTTCCTCTTCAAGTCTTTTCTGATTCAACCAAGTCTTTGAAATCCTTTCAAAAGCCTTAGAGTTTAGACCCTTTGCTTTGTGGCAATAATATTTCATTTGATACATGTTATAGCTTATTTTAATGCACAGTCACTTGTTGAAGCCCAGGGAATATTTGCAATTTACCTCTATATTAAGAGTTGTACTGATTCACATATTTTTCAGAATAAAAGTGTAGGACACAATTTTGGAATTAATGTTTCTTACTTAATATTTTGTTATCCTATCCTTATCTGCATTTATAAAATGTGTATAATAATCAGAAGGAGTTCTCAGGCATAGACAAACCAGATGGCTACCTAGACAGACTCCTGTAATTGCTGTTGATACCAATCACAGTTTGCATGTGCAATCACTCAGGTCCTAATTCACCACATTTCGTCAGCAAGGTGTCTTCAGGGGGTAGCTCAAACATTTACACGTGGGCAACTGCTGAAATGCCTTACTGAACTAGAACACGAAGTATCGCTACTCTGGAAGGGAAAGAGTATATGAAGCTGAAGAAAACAGGGAACAATAATAAAAGAATATATCTTAGTTTTATCTATATTGCCATTCTGTTGCTAAAGCATTTCCCAAGGGCCACAAAAGGGGGTATATCACTGCTTAGTTTGCAACTTGTTGCCCTGGCTATCCTTTACCTGCTAATTTCTGCTATTCCTGTGAGGGTTAGAATATTTATATGTGCTTTATATCCTTCACAGTAGCAGTTTAAGGACTTTTTCATGTGCCACTCCTATTATCTAACAGTAGAACACTTTTCCAATTACTGAAATTGCTATTCAGCCTCAGTGCAAGGAAAGACACTATATGAGAACAGAGGGGAGGTGACATTCTATTTCAACACACACATCACCTACAAGTTACCTGATTATTATGCAGACTGTCTGTACACATGTAAATAAAAGCATGTGATTAAATTAAATAGAAGGAAAACAAAGAGAAGACAGCAATAACAATACTTATAGATGAAGAGATTTATAAAAGAAGAGAATCTCTTTATTTGGAAGTCCCACTTCTGAGCATTACAAGAGAGTAATGCCAAAACCACTACAGGCTTCTTCAGAAGGAAAAAAAAAATATTGCTCAGGCTGATAACAAGAGATGGATATGAATCTCGAGCAAACAAACAGAGAAAGTATATTACTGAAGTATAATCTGTTTTTCTTTTCTTTACCTCGGGAAATATCAATAACTAGGATGTCTGTAGCTTACAAAAATTTGAACAGTTTAAGCCTAGATATGAATAGAATACATATAGTTTTTCCTTGCTTCTCTTTGCCCTACACGATGTACTTTTGGGGGATAATGCTTGGGGTTTTTTTACAATTGAAACTGATCTTGAACTCAGTTTATTGTCTTGTATTTCAAACAGAATGTAATCCATGCAAGGTACTAAATATGTTAGTAGCCTGTATGAAGAATAAAAAAGGAAAGAATAGTAACACCTAAGAAATATTAATTAATTTTACAGTGTTGTTGAACCACATGATTCTGACACAAAAGAGGCACAGGAACTTGAATTTCTTGCTAGAAAGGCAGATTAAATGTAAAGCCTGCTTATGCTACAGGACAGAATAAGCAAACATATCTTTGAAAAGTACTATTCCAAATACATTCACGGTCAGATGACAGAATACAGTAAGTCCTAGATCATTTTAAAAGCCCTCAGAACTATTCCTTTCATTTTGCTTGCATTGATATGTTAAGTCTTAGTAGAAAGTATGGAAAGGATTTTAAATGTACTTCCATTTGAACTTATAACACTTTGAGTGGACATTCTGTTCTTTCCCTGTCAGCTTCCTACCTGAAGTACTCAGAGTGCGCACACAAGTACGGAGTGCATCTCCGTGGGTTCTGGCCTTCTGATGCAAACAATAAATACTGAAGATGCAGTGTCCACACTATATGAGGCTTTGCTCTTGCTAGTGCTGGACTGGAGCCCTGGATTGAAGCAATTTTAGCTGTTAGAGAATACTAGAAGTGTTTCTTTTCTATGTTTGGCCTCATTTTCACCCAGAATGGAAACAGCTGACACTCTGAAGCCACTCAGTGATATGAATGAGTGTGTGTGTGATGAGTGAGAATAATTATGAGACTCACTTCAAAATTATAGTCTTGATCTAAAGTAAAACATCAGTGTAAATTCTTTATTTATTCTTTTCAGGAACACAGCCTTTCATTTTATCTTGCTGAAATGCAATCAGTCAATGGAGAATGCAAAATTAGTTTTTAAAAAACCTACTAATGTCACTACACAAATGAAAATTCTCTTCCATAAATCATTAAATAAATTCACTAATGAGAACACTTAAATTTAAATTTTACTTTTAAAAACCTACTACATACAGCTGTAGTCTCTCTTTTTATTTTAATGAAATTCATTGACTTACTATTTTTTGATATATTTTGATTTAAATTTTTACATATTTTTCAAAACCAAAACTAAACCACTCCAATTTGTTTGATGAGGTGAAATGTTATAGCAATCAATGTTCTTGGCTTAATTTTTATGTGAAGTAATCTTTTTTTTAAGAGGCAAAAGGAGTTGTGTTAATTTGTTTAAATCTTTTAAAACTTGAAAAACACAAATAGGATTAGCAAATAGTGTCATGAGATTTGGCTTAACATGAACATTACAATTGCAAAATTGTTAAAGTTTTCTTCTCAAAGAGTGCCATACCTAATTGGCCAGGACTATTCTACTCATTTATGTAAAGTTGCTATTGGATCCATTTTGTAAGTAGCAAAGTCACTAGATTGCTATCAAGGACCAGGACCTTGGTTTCACCTACTAATAAAACACCTTTAAAAGTGCTGTTTTGTCTGGTGTTATCCTCAAATGAAAGATACTGGTATCTAAGACTCTAGCTATATATTAGAAAATTTTTTTCAAGTTTCTGTCACAAGTCTAAAAAGTAGTTTTGTTCATAGGAGGTCTCTATTGCAAGGTCTGAAAAGAAATTATATTCCTCCTGTAAACTGACAGAAATGCAAAAGAAAACTATGTTTTTTCTAGACTTAAGTTGTTGCATGCTGCGTGCTGAAATTTATTTCCTCAAAATGAAATCAGAGATAATATTCATGAAAGGAGATCCTGTCTTGGAACAAGACTTTCTCCTAATGCTCAAACAATCCCTGATCTTACTAAAATCATTTTCAGAATCAATATACATGAAGAAAGAAAATGGAACATAGTATATTGAATAATTTTGTTGAAGATTAAAGTACATATCTATTACATATCCAAATTAACTGGGATAAAAAACAGCAGTAAAAGGTATCAATGCCTAGTTACCAATGGGCGAATACCTCCCACTAAAAATCTGAAGTTTGACTTCTCAGTACTGATCTTGACTGAAGTTCAGTGAAACACCTTCTTAACATCCTGGTAGCTGGAATTCATAGCTGAGTTGAATTTCAAGCAAGAAAAAGAAAATCAAGTAATTAGAAAGGCTTGTTTCATAATTTTAGACTTTCCACATATCTAATTTCTTTCTCAAGAGATATGATCCCTCCTGTCACACAGAAACTAATAGCATTGTTATTTTTCCCATTCTAAAATGGTCCCTGGTTTGATCATTCTAAAATGTTTCCTAAACTGCTAATTAGCTTTTTACTCAAATTTTTTAACTGAGGAGCAGAATCAAGCTAAACCCAGAAAAGTTGTTCTCAACATGTTGCTAGATTGTGAGATTGCTGTTTCTGTTCAAGACCTAAACAAAGGCTGTTTCTGAAAACTTATTTTCAATTCTACCAGCTTGTCAGCTACTACCTCTTCCTACAAACTTTGTCTCTGAGCATAATCATAATGAGGCATTTTAACATAGGAGGTGATTCCCATAGTAAACAAAATACAGGAAAATGTCAGTGTCTTGAAGCATGTGCTCAGAGCAACCACCTTCTGCAAAGAAAGAGCCAAGTAATCCAATTTCTTTCAATTAGACTGCAAAAGAAAGATAAGCATAGGATGAGTAAATAAACTGCAGCCAGCATCAAAGAAAGAGGTTGGAGCAGCTCTACTTAACCAGTTTCATGATCCTTCACATAAGTCTCAGGAAATTTCACCTGGCCATTAGGAACGATACAGTTATGACGTCACTAATGGAATGCAGCTGGCTTCAACACTGAACACTTCCAGAATACCCAAAGCAATTTTCACTTTTTGCAAATAGAATGTCCCTTGGCAAAATAATTTTGCTTTTGTATTTTCATTTTAGCAATAATATAAAGACATAACAGAAAAATTATTTCATCTTGCCTGACTGGTGAATAGTGCCAAGCAAGTAGTTAAAGACATCATTACCTCCCCTTAAACATTGAAATGCCACATGCAGAATCTGATAATGCCATTGAAGTCACTCCTATAGTTCTTCCGTTAGAAAACAGAAGGCATTGGGTTTTTCAATCATTTTTTTAAAGTTTATTTGACAAATTTTCACACCTTGATAGTAGTCTTAGATTTTGTACTTCTGAAAGGCAAAAAATATTAGTGACTGCATTATTCAGTTGCAGAAGTCTGTGAATGGTAAATATTAATCTCATAATTATGTTAAAGAACTGTGAAAGGTTATACACATATTTACACAAAGAATTTCAACTTCCCTTTCTGACAGCTTGTATCGGTGGATGAGAGGTGCAAATAAAAGAAAAAAATTGAAAGTACTTGTCCTATTACTATGTGCTCTTGAAAACAGTCTTGCCCCATCTTTCCTCTAAGCTCCCTTCAGGTAGTGGAAGGCTGCAATAAAGTCATGCCGAAGCCTTCTCTTTTCCAGGCTGAACAATCCCAACCTCTCCTCACTGAGGGTGGTGATTCTGGCCATCTACTCCAATCTTGTGAGACCCTACCCGGAGTGCTGCACCCAGCTCTGGGTAAATAAAATATAGAATAGTTTCATTCTTTTTTTAATTATAAAACATAGAATAAGCTGTTTGTCTGAAACGCTTTTTTGAAGTTCATGACTATGAATTCAAATTCCCACTAGAAAAATTTTTAACCCATCTGTCTATCTGTTAAATAGGCAAAGCTTATACCACCACATCAAGACTGACAGCTTCTATTGAAAGGACCTTCTATGGAAAGGACCTACTTTGTCAAAGGAAAAGTAGTTGACACTGAAATACACACTAAATCAGATTTCCCTACTGAAAAAAACTGCTAGAGTATGATGTTTTTGTTGTTAATCTCTTTATCCTTTCTTAGTCTTTTGAAAAAGTATTTAGATATAAGACTAAAGAATTGGTAACTACAGGTTTCACAATTCCTGTCTACTGAAAGTAAACCTCGGTCAAGGGCTGTGTAATCCGAATAGTGATTTTTTTTGCCTGGCGCTGGTACCAGAACAGTGCTCTCTTGTCTGCATTTTCAATAATCTTTCTACTGATCTTTGAAGCAAGGAAGTGAAAGAGATGACTAAAGCAACCTTAACAGCTTTGTATGATGGGGAAAATAGGAAAATGAAACTGCTAACATAATAGAAGTAAAAAATTAATAAGTCTGATTCTGGCCAAGTAAAACATTCACAAGTCACTAAGTGACAGAACAAAGAATGACTGAAATTTCAGATCATATTCACTTGTTCTGGAAATATAAATAGTTAATTACAAGATCTGATGCTTTATAATCCACAGATCCTCCCGTGGGTTAGTGCTCTCTGTATCCTCAAAAATAGATCTGAGAGCCACACCTGATTGCTGAAGAATATTGCTCAAGAATATGGCAATTAAAAAAAGGAATAAGTTTAAATTACAGATATAAGAAGACACAAAGCAACTGAAGCCTAAGCTCCTCCTGTTTCAAAAGGGTAGTTATAACTAGCATTCATTGCCTGCAAACAGGAGACATTTGCAAAACATAGGACTTTTTTTTATTTTTTGGTCTCTCTTTCTTAATCAATACATGGCTATCAAAAGATGAAAAAATGTGGTTGGAATGAAATGCGACCATCACTAATTCTGAAATTTTCCAACATTTTCAAGTTTAATGTTGTTTAGGTATATTGTTTCAGTGGGAATTTTATACATAAATCAGTATTTTCCAATGAGATCAACGCATGCCTTTTCAGGAAAATAATGCGTTCAAACCTGAAGAAAAATTCTGGGCTCAAATGTTTTTCCTCAAAATACCAGCTGTTCTAGTAAAAGAATTTATTTTGCTCTTCAAATAACACATTGCATATATCTGTGAAGCATTCTGGGTGTGGCAATGATCAATATGAGTAAGATTTGTGTATTCTGTGCTGTTCTATGGTCCTATGATTTTTCCAACTAATTAATGTATCTGGCACAAACCAGGAATTTACATTGCCAAATATGTAAGGCCCTGTAAGGCAAGCCAAACACTGAACTGCCATTGTCAAAAAAAAAAAAAA
>VZRR01004399.1:287953-298530 GCA_013398015.1 Oreocharis arfaki | reverse complement strand
AAAATAGCTCCTTCCTTTAAATCTGAGGGCAACACTTATTAGAAAAAAAAAAAATTACAGACACAGCAGACAATAAATAATTACCGCAAAGATGTGAGCAGGAATGGTTTGAACTGTTAAAACATTCAAGGAGGAAAGAAATTTCTTAGTTATTGCCAGTACAGTCATAAAGTTGACTTGCAACCTGCATAAGAGATTAAATGGGCAGGGCAACACCAAACGTAAGAAAATTCTTATAACACTGTGCTTTTGTTTTGTCAACTAAAGCTTTTTCTGGTGTACACATTAAGTAATACTGATCTGTACAAATTTCTTTGTATTTTGATATAACTTTGGGCTACCTAATATGACAAAATCAAACCTCTTAGAAGTTTTTGGGAAACTGACATACTTTACTTTCACTCAGTGGAAAGGCCATGGTATTTTAGCGGCTTTGTAAAACTGAAATCTGAAAGACTGAAAGGTATAAAGAAAAGAAAATTTCTGTTCTTTCCTCTCATGTTAAAGAAGTCTGAGAAAACTATGTCAAGACTGAACATCACCAGTAGGTTTTGAGACAGTAATTCAGAGACCTTTTGAGACAGCATTTTTTTTGTATATTATTGAAAGACAAATTTTTTTCAAACTATATAGTGATGTAATTGCATTAATGTCTTTGTTTTTTATCTTCATTTTAACCACTTCACTACAGTTCAAATATTACAGTTATGGTGAAGGATTAAAAAGTTACACTATGGAGTAGCAGTTGATTATAATTACAGTTTGATCACATCAACTGATTTTGACCAAAGGATAAGCTGATAAAGAGACACCAACACAGATTTTACTGAAATTTACATGTTGCAAAACATATTAATGTTCTTTCTAACAATATACTTGAGGTGAAAAAAGTGAATCTTTGAAATAATCTTAAAAAAAAAATATGCAAAATATCATGCAAAATCAAGAATTATTTTTCCAGGGTTTTCAGTTGTTAAAAATACAAATTCGGTGATTTCTGTAAAAAACAACTTATTTTTCCCCATAATTTGTGAGGCTTATGCTGATTTTTTTTTTTTTTTTTAAAGATTGGGATTATCTTTCCTTCAAATCTTCCTTCAGTTACATTACATGAAATAGTTTATTGTAAATTTTAGTACTGAAAAACTATTTTCATTTATTCTTGAGACTGAACATCTCAAAATTTGTGTTTTGTCAAATGCTGTTACCAAATCTTTTAACAGAGACATGACCTATCACACAGCTCTAACATATAACTCCTGAACAGAAAAATGCCTATTATTTTAATTTTGTTAAAATTACAATATAGAGGAGAAATAAAGTGCTTGTTAGCTCACCATAGGTGGGATTATTCTTAAAGAATTTTACAATTATTTATTTCATCAGGTGATTTTTAAATTTATTGCAAGTAGGTCTTCATAAAAACTCTTCTGTAAATAAGACCACAAGCCACAGCAATATTGACAATTCTTCATATTAAAATCCATGCTTTATTCTTTTTGGTAACCTATTTCTCAAAATCCTTATTCATATTTCAAAGCATTTTCAGGGTCAAGGCTTCACAAAAGGTAGCTAATAAATACATGTAGGAAAGATGAAAGGTAAAATGTTCAAGAATAGAAAAACAACTATTTAAAAATATGAACTTAAATCCTGGCGTAGGGTTTTGGTTGTGGGTTTTCTGCTCTTTATAGGGGCTTTTATTTTGTTTTTTTAATTATTAAAATTTTATTTCATCTTTTTTTATTGTCTGATTTCTTCTTTAGAAGAAAAATACGTAAACATTATTCATATGAACAGACTTATTGAGAGCAAGACGGGGATTGGTGATGCATATAATTACTCATGTACAATTGTAGTATGATAGTATTCAATTAGAAAAATCACAAGAGTGAGCTATACTCTTACAAGTTTTATAAAATAGCTGGCAGCTTTTTGTACAAGCAACATAGCAAATTAATTAAATTAATATTACATAGTTTCTCCAATAGTATGTAGCCCATTAAAGAGGCATAGCTCTGAATTTTAGATTGTTGTTTACAGTGTCTTCTAATGTCATTAATTTGCTTATCTTTCAGAACTATTTTTTGATGCTATTTTTTCATCTACAATTTGAGATGCTTTGTCTCGGAAAAAAAAATACAAATTTTTTTTCTTTTAAAAAACCCAAGACAGACATAAATGCATGAAGTTTCCTCATCTTTAGAACTTAGGAGGGAGTAGTTTTTTAAAAACTCTTAAATCATGGATTTATAGAATCATTTAGGTCTGAAAAAGCCTCTTAAGGTCCAACCATTAACCCTGCACTGCCAAGTCCATCAATAAACCATGTCATTAAATGTCACGGCTGCACATCTTTTAGGTACATCCAGGAAGGATGACTCAACCACTTCCCTGAGCAGTCTCTTTCAATGTCTGAAAATCCTTTCGGTGAAGAAACTTTTTCAAATGTCCTGAACATTTTGTAGAAAAAAAAAACCTCAGGTGTATTTTTTTATCAACAGGTACTCTGAAGATGGTGATCAGCCACAGCTCAGTTCCAGACCCATAGGTAGCAATCAGGCCCTGAGTTTGACCATGAGGTCAGGACTTACCAATTACCATAATGGACAAAACAGACTTAACTTGTGGAACATTAATTTAGTGTATATTAAAAATACAAGAAGATTTAATTAAGGAAGACTTCTTTTTTTCCAAAATTCTATATTCTACTGTTGAAATGAAAGAACAAACCCAAAAATTTCTTTGTAAAATATCCAACAATAATATGAAGAAGAGAAAGAAGTGTTGCTCAAAACCATATATACTTAGAAATATTCAGTAAAGCTGTACATGCTGTATTATCTCACATATCACACATGTAAATCTACACAGAACCGTTTTTGCTGTATCATACTCAAATACATTCAAGTTTCTCAATATACTTTCAGAAAATAAAACTCAATAAATTCATAAATTTTGATAATCTAATGAGCAATGTGTAGAGCACTTGGATTATATATGAGGTTAGAGTACTTCCAGGCTAATTTCTTACCCTAGAGTTGGCATATTCTCATAACAAGGGAGCCACTGTTGCCATTTTTAGTCCTCTAAGGAGACACTTGCCAGGGCCAAAGGAACATTTGACGTGAGGATCTGTGAAATTATTGATAACCAGGAAATACACAAATAATGAACAGGCTACCGTTACCCCTCACCCAGCAAGTATACACAAAGGTGGCAAGTTCTCCCTGGCTGTCTCTAAAACATTAATGGAGCTTGCACAAGATAAACTAAACTCACCTAGTAATGCTGCAGGAGCCATGCTAACTGTTTGCAGCCACTCTGCTCTCTCGGACAAGTGTGCCACAGAGCGTGTTATCATCATGCTTCACTCACATGAGCAAACCTATTTCTCAGCTTCATTCATGAGTTAGCTTAAGCTTAACAGAGCCATGCTCCTTACAGTCCCAAAGCTGGTTCAGTTGAGGTCAATGCAAGCTAATCTGTCTGCACAATACTCACATCCTTTAAAGACTTAAGAGCCAAAATGCACTGAAAATCACTAGAACATTGATGAAAAATCATGCAGCCCTTTCAAAAACCAAGCTTACTTTCTGTTTTCCTGTTGCTCAGAATAAGACTAAGAAGCTTCTGGTCTGTCAGAAAATTTTGGTCACCTTTCGTGTAGAAAAATTTTAGCAGTTTCAGAAAAATTCAACATGGGGAGCAAAAATAAAGTTTCCTGTATAAGCATTTTAGGCCACAAGAGAAGCAAGACTGGTCAATAATTTGCATTAAAACACTGAAATAGACAATGTTTGCAATCCATTTTATTACCGAGACAAGAGTTGTTGCTCTGATGCTGTCAGTAACACCGTACACTCCCTCCACAGGCAGTGAACCTGAACTAGGGATTCATTTGGACTTTAATTTTTTTTATTCAGTGCTATTTATTTTCCTCTAATGCCTTTTTTTTCAGAAAATAAATCTACAATAATTTTCAGAGATGGGAATTTTGCCATTTAATACAAGTACTGATAGATTATTTCACAGCAAACTCTAATTCTGCTTCAGTTTATAAACACAAAAAATCACTTATCTGATTGGGGTCTCTGGGTGAAAATCTGATGGTAGATAAAAGACTAATGCAGAAGACAGTCACAGCCATCAGCAGGCACCGATCTTTATCGCCCCACAGCACAACATTTTATACCTTTCTCCTGTATCATTCACATGCTTCTTGTTGCTGAAATCAACACACACCTGCATTCCAAGTTGTTTTTCTTTCTTCCCAGGGATACAGCTGTAACTTATCAAAGTTGAGGCTGCCCACAGCCCACACCTGTTCTCCCACAAAAATATCCCTTTAGAATGATTCTTTTTGTTGCCAAATAAATCATTATTTACTTAAAATGCTGCTATCAAAACTTGTAGTTTAAAACTCATTTTAACATATTATTATTATTATTGTTACTATTATTATTATCCACGTTTCACAAGAGTTTTTTATTTAAAAGAAACTTAGTAGACATTTATCTGACACATGTAATGAAATAAAATTTACTCACACAGAAAGATACTCAAATGATTAAGTAACAAAAATAAACTGAAAATATAAACCTTTTTCAAAATTTGTGTATGCAGTTTATCACTAAAGGAAAAGTCTTTTATGTATGCATCAAGTCTATTTGAAAATTGATATTTGTACTACTTTGGATAAACCATAAATCTGTTTAATACATAGATGATACTGTATAAATTTATGCATGCTACTAGTTTATATCAGAGTTGTGGAACTCACTGTTTGTTGCAAGTTCCACATTCTGAGCACTGAATAAGACTTTGGAATACAATGCTAAAGAATAATGCAGCCTGCTTTTTATTCAACGGCATTAAATCTCCTCTCCTTTTTCCATTATATCCTGTCTACAGAAAATTTCAGTAAAGAAATCATAGATGATAATGTGCCCAAATCCAAAGTTCATGTTAAATTATGATCAGTTTAAGGTGCCTCTAGGCCAAACCCACTCATTATAGAGAGAGTGGAAAAAATTACTCTCTCAAAATTAACAGTTAAGGCTCAGGATGTATTATTGGTATTTTCTTTTCCAGTAGCATCTCTGTGCTCTGAAATCAAATCCTGCCTTTCCTCAAGGTATAATGGCAAGTAAGATATGATAATGTGATTTTTTTTGGTAGTGACTAAAGAATAACTAAATGGTAATTCGTAAAGTACTGTACCTAAGGGGAAAAAAAAAAAGGTGACATCCTTTTTATTGTGAGAAACTTGATACAATATTTTTTTTGAAGACAAAACATGGGGAAATACTTCTTGATTTAGGCATGACTATATGTTCTGATGGACTTTAAAAAAAATGTTGTAAGCTGCATGAGGTCTTCGTTTTGGATAGCAGATCTATGAAAGACTACAACTCAGACATTAAAATAAGAATAGTTCTTATAAAGGTGATATTTCTGATATTTTATTTAAATATTTGTCAGTTAACAAACCATTGCAACCAGAGCTCCAACCACAAAAGAATGCCTCAACTTTGATAACTAAATTCAAACTGTAGCTCCTCACAGTAACAGCTAAGTTGCCACCTATTCCTGAAAGCTCCTGAGATAAATAGATGTAACTTCCTTTTTCCAAAATGTTGTATACTGATATGCTTGAAAGTCTTCAGTTTTTACAACATTAAACAGTCCATGGCCTTGTTTATATTTAAATTTTCCCATCAGACACAAGGTGGATACGATGCCTCTTTTAAATAATATCGCAGTAGTTGTAACTAAGTCAGGAAAAGATTAATTTAGCTAAATTGAATATAGTTCAGACCAAAGACGAATTTTCTCTAGTGTCCAAAGAGATCCAAGCCCTTATCTATCATCTGAGTATGACAGCATCCTACCTCCCAACACACTGTGGAGGGCAGTTAAACATAATTTCTAGAAACTCCATGTCCTTATAAATGCTGTAGTAAGGTGAAAAGACAGCAGTGTTTTGGGGGGGTTAGTAAGATGTATTTTGGGAACCAGCTCTGTGTTTTGGGCCTTTCAAAATTTCTGAATAAAATGTCATTAGGTAATTACTTTGAACCATTAATTCTAATTAATCAAGTAAAAGTAATTAAAACACACCTCCAGGTGTCATATTTACTAGTGGACACTTTGTTTCAATATGTCAGTGGTTGCTTTTCTTTCAATCCCATGCTCATTTCCAGGCAGGGTTACTCTAGCAGGTATTATACTAATAATATGTTTAACACAGGGAAATAATTTTTTCTCTGATGCGAAATGCTGAAATGCTGTGATGCTCAGAGTATTGATACCAATCGCTTGTGGCTTTATTGTCTGAAAGGATATCAAGAAACCAGCAAAAAGATGACATTCTGCTGCACTGAATGCTGTATAAGAATGTCAATTAACTATAAATAGGATAGGATTTTAATTTCTATCTGTAATTGCACATCTGTCCATATGCTGTTGTTTTAAAGTTTGAAGTCCTTATTATTTAGATTGGGAAATACACTTTTCTTTAACTTTTAGTTGGTATCACCAACAAGCTTCGTCAAATCCAGGATTGTTTAAAGCGACAGTGCGATCTCCATCTTGAACTTAAACATAAAACCAGGTTTTTAATTCAATGGGAAGTAATGAAGATTTTAAATATCAAAACCAATCTTTTCAAGGAGTTTTGAGTAGTACCCAAAGTAACCATAAATGAAGCTCTCTGTAGTTAGATAATTAAGCATGGAGTCAAAAGTGGCATTAACAGAGGGAAACTTAAAGAACACTGACTTCTCTCTCAAAAATGAGTCATTGAAAATGGACTCTGTTAAATACAGAAAAAAAAAAAGCCCAAGGTGCTTTATTTGTTTTGGGATTTTTTTTTTAGACCTGTTATACATATTAATTATAAATTAGAGACACAGATCTGACCTGAAGGGTATAAATGTTTAAGAAGTTAGAAATAATTTAAAAAGCAGGAAGTCCTTCAAGATTTCATCTTTCTTTAAAAGGATTCTGTTTCCCATTTTGTTTTGGAAAGCTGAATTCCTGGACTCACGGGAAGGTTCTTTATAATGCCGGCATGCGACTTCTGTTCAGAGCTGACTGACAAGATCAAATCTAATCTACATGGGTTGTTATTATCAGAAATATATTAATTATAGGTTTATACTTGATTTACTTGATTTAGGGAATTTATCTTAAGTAATGGTGAAAAATAAAATCTCAACTATCAAGCATTTGCTGGCTTTATTGTTAATAAATTAATTTCCTTGCCACTCAGGTAGAGATCAAACAGATGGTTGAATCTAATGTTTTTCTTTTACAGTTTCTTCCCCAAAGTAATTTATAAATTCTCTTTTTTTCCTTACTTGTTCATCTAACCAGAAACAGATGCACACACTTGAACATATGCAGGTGTTTGTATGAGAAATAAAGCTACTTTATAGAGAAAGCAGAAATCACTTAAATAGAAAAAGCATCTGTTTGCCAGTTCAATCTAGTTCAAAGGTCCTCCTCCTATAACAATTTTATGCAAATATCAGCAATTTCTGCATAGCAGTGAATTGAAATTATTCAGGTTATGTATAAGCAAGGTTGTCTATTTTGGCAGAGTCATACAAAGTTAATTTAAAATACAATAGAGAGTAAAAATACTACATGCGTCTATAAATACAGGGATAATTTATCTATCTTAAATAGAAATATAACTGGACGTACGTTTGTAATAAAATTTAATAATTTTTAAAAAATTATTTCTTTAGTTATAACTTTTCACCAACCTAAATACCACCTCCTAAGTCAGTGGGGTGGAGGTGGGAATTCTTGGAATGATGAGAGATCTGACTTTGCAGTATCTTCTAGAAAAGACTTGTCCTTTGAAGCATTTTCTCTATAATATTAATCACTGCTATGCTTGTAATATGATGAAAGTAAGTCATCTTATCGGTTTTTATCTTACAAAGGCATAAGGGAAAGCTTTGGCACAAAGGGAGTATAAAAAAGTACAGTAGAAAGAAGATTTTTTTGTAAGCAATTTTGAAGAAAACTAGCACAGTACCAAACAGCTTTTGAGGAATAAAATACAATGGGTTAAGGAAATGCTTTCTCAAAGTAGAAAAAATAGATGGAAAGCACTGTTTCTGTTCAGAGAGAAGCAGAGAGTGGGGGAGGTTGCTAGATATGGGAAAAGAGACATGGTTAGTCAGTGATTTTTATGAGCTGCTTTTTTTACTTCCACACTCTTATTTCATGAAATGGAATATTTTCTTCCCTCAGGGCTGAAAGCATTTTAGATTTGTTGATGCTCTGCCTTTAACTTTGCAGCCAAAACCAACATTTTTCTAACAGTAATGTATTTCTATTTAAAAGCCATTTGCAGTAAAAAGTTGATTCTAGTCCGCTCGTGCACAATCCAGTCATTCTGTAATTGCTTCTATGGGCAATATAGCTATAGGCAAGTTGTCAGTATTTATGTTGAAGATACAAATCCTGGTTATAAGGAATTTTTCCATTGGGATAAACAATAGCCTGGAGAAAAAGGCAAGAGAAGGAAACCATATTTCTAAAAAAATAAATAAAAATGGAAAGGCAAAATCTAGTACAAAAAGCCGTAAGGCATTTGCAGTTGGCACTTGCTATGAAATCAACAGATATTGTGCATATTCATACACCCACACACACTTAAACACACTAGCATATATATTAAGGTTTGTCTTGCCTTATAGAAGGATATCTTTACAAGCAGAAGTATATGAAAATACTAAAGAAACAGAACTTGATTAAGCTGTTTCAAATACAATTCTTTAAATCTATTCAATTAACTTCTTCAATAACACCCCTGAGATTTGCCTTAAACCTATCTGTTTGGTAGAAAAACAAGAAGAAGCATACTTTTTTTTTCTTGATTGATCACAGTTTAGTCACATGACTGTTTATTTCTGGTTTAAGGGATAGCCCTGCATGAAATCAAGACACTAGTTTAAACTGGCAGATTCAGGATACAACGTGATATCCTGTTAGTCAGGGTGGTAGTAACAGTCAGATAAAATGGTAGCTGCAGTCCTGAAGTGATGGATGTGGTTATGTTGAAGTGGTGATCCTCTAGAAGGGTCTGGTCTTCCTCGGAAGGTCCAGTGGTGGCTATGTAGCTCTTGTACTCTGAGGGAAAAACTGTCTGTGATGTTCCAAACCTCCCAGTATATACAGATGGGAAAGCTCAGTTCCTCCTCCTGGGTGGAGCATCTCACAATGGGATGGTGAGTCACGAGGCAAGGCGTGGATGGGCCCATTAACAGGAGACTGGCCGGAGGGAGGAGGCAAGAAGCACTGCCCCTCCTGATTTTAACAGCTCGTGAAGATAGTAATAGAATACACTGTAACCCAGGACATTATGGAAAAGGAATCTAGAACAGTGTATTTGTTTTGCACGGCCTGGTTTTTGTGGCACGGGAGCTACAGAGATAGTTTTTGTAAGAAGCTGCTAGAAGCTTCCACCGCATCTGGCAGACCCAATCCTTGACAGCTCTGAAGATGGACATGATGCTGGGCCAATTAGAGATGATGGTAACACTTCTGTGATAACATATTTAAGAGGAAATCAAAAGTGGTGATGCAGTTCAATTCTAGCCAGAGAAGAGGAGGAGGTGAGAACATGTGAGGGAAGCAACATGGCAACACCAAGGTCAGTGGAGAAGGAGGGGAAGGAGGTGTTCCAGGCGCCAGAGCTGAGATTCCTCTGCTGGCCGTGGCGAAGACGATGGTGAAGCAGCTGTGACCCCCTGCAGCCCATGGGGATCCACGGGGGATGCAGAGATCCACCCACAGCCCGCAGGGGAGATGCCCACGACAGAGTGGGTGCATGCCTGGAGGAGGCTGTGTTCCAGTGGGAGACTTTGCAGGGAGAGAGGGCCCTTGCTTCCAGGCTGGAGCAGCCTGTCCTTGGAAGACTGCACCGCATGCAAAGAGAAACCCACGGTGCCGCAGTTTTGGGAGGACTGCTGCTCATGAGATTGGAACCACACTGGAGAAGTTCATGGAGAACTGTCTCCTGTGGGAAGTACCCCACTGTCTCAAAGGTGAACAACTCTTCTCCCTGCTCAGCAGAAGAAAACTTTGGGTGATGAACCGACCAAACCTCCCTGCGCTGTCCGTGGAGAGGAGGGAGTGGTTGAGGGAAGAAAAGATGTCTTTAAGGGCTTATTTTACTGCTCATTATCCTCCTCTGAATTTGTTACTAATAAATTCACTTTGTACCTCTAAGCTAAGCCTGGTTTGGTGTGGAGGATCAGCCCTCCCTCTGGCCTGTCCGTCAGGCTGATCCCTCCACCCTCGTGTGGGGCTCCTCCTGTGAGGAGGAGTCAGAAGGCGGGGTTGAGGTCTGAAAACCCACCCACCTTCTAGCAGGTTCTGTAGTATTCGATGTTCAGTTGGTTGTGTTACATGTCAATTACGTTGTACCCCTCCCCTCTATATTTTTGATTGGACCCCTTGACCCTCAGACCCTCCCCTCGCGATTCCCAGTTGGTTGAACCCTGGACCCCGCCCCCATTCCGGGCTCCCTTTTAAACCCCTGCACGTCCCCT
>VZRR01004399.1:240470-286098 GCA_013398015.1 Oreocharis arfaki | reverse complement strand
CCCGTCATCCCTGTTGATAATAAAAGGAGACTTTGGGAGACCCCCTCCCGCACCTCTTCGCCTCTCCGTCATTGCAGTGATCGCGCCTTCCCTTTCGCCTCGCGGGGAGCCTGCACCATTTGGGTGAGGCACCCACCCGCTTGCCCGAGCCTCCTCTCTCCTTGGCTCCGGGGCCCCCTACGGCTGGCGTCTCTGTCGAGGCTCAGGAGACGCTCTCCAACAGTTTGCCCTTGGAGTGTTTTGTCCTGGTCCTTATCTCAGCTCATGAACCCTTTGTTAAATTTTCTCTCCTCTGCCCAGCTGTGACAGCGGATGGTGAGTGAATGGCTTTCCTGGGTGCCTGGCATTTGGTGTGTCTAATCATGACAAACAGCTTGTCCAAAATCTAAAAAAGGAGCAGTACCTCAGTAGAATTAAAGTAAATTATTATTGATATTAATAGAACATGCACCATCTTGACTGAAAGTCCAGGAAGGAAGGAATAGCTTCAACACAGTTATGAAAGGCAGCAGAATAAAATTTTATTATTCAGCACCTAACCAAAAACAGAAGTAAAGCAGTAGACGTATGATATACATTCACTCATTGTTTAGAGATCATAGAAAGGGGATCCTCACCTTTATGAAAGTTCAGTTTAACACTGGGTTTGGTAGTTTTCTTGCCTTCCAGAAGAGAGGAAATAAGGAAGAAGGCACATCTTCTTATGAAACTCCTTTCTCTGGAGACCATAATGTCTTCAGTTGCCTTCATTCAATTATTTAGTTGGGCACCTGGCATTTAAAAAAAAAAAATAGAAGATAAAAAATTGAAGAAATGAGCACAGTATTCCTGTAAGTTTGAAGACCAAAATATCGCTTCAACATAGGCCCAGCTCAGGCTTTGTAACAATAAAATGCATGGACATGAAATTTCATTCTTCAGCCTAGTAAAATAGCATTAAAAATTACATCCTTGACCTAGCAAAGATTTTTTAAATTGCCAACTTATATAGCCACCCTTGCCAATCATTAAGTGGCCAACTGAAAGAGGTGGTTGTATCAAGCTTAGGACTAAAACTCTTAATCAAGTGCACATAACAGGTAGTATTTCCCTTTGAGATAACAGCAGGGAGAGATCACTCACTGTCACAGGCAAAATGGACTTGACATGAGAAAAATATTGATTGAATTTATAATCAAACTAGAGTAGAATAATGCAAAATAAAATTAAATATTAAAACCCCTTCCCCCCACTCCAGCCTATTTCTTGGCCTTAAATTCACTCACAATTTTTCTCTACCTCCTACTCACCCAGCAGTACAGGCAGAGAGGGGTTGGCATCAGTTTCTCATATGTCGTCTCTGTCACTCCCTCCTCTCTAGAGGGAGGACTCCTCATACTCTTCCCCTGTTCCCCGCAGGATGTCTTTCATGGGAGATAATCCTCCATGAACTTCTCCAGAGTGGGTTCTTCCCATGGGCTGCAGTTCTTCACAAACTGCTCCAGCATGGGTCCTTTCCACAGGGTTCAGTCCTTCAGGAATAGATTGCTCCAGCATGGGTCCCCTGTGGAGTCACAGGTCCTTCCAGCAAACCTGCTTCAGTGTGGGCTCTGCTCTCCAGAGGTCCACAGGTCCTGCCAAGAGCCTGCTGCAGGCAGCCTACAGTCACAGCCTACAGTCACAGCCTCCTTCAGGCATCTGTCTGCTCTGGTGTGGGATCATCTGTGGGCTGCAGGTGGATCTCTGCTCCAGCACGGACTTCCATGAGCTGCAGGGGCACAGCTGCCTCACCATGTGTGAAATATGAAAGGTAATGCCTCAAACAATCAGCCATTTCCAAAACCAGCAGGTGCTTTACTGAGGCCAGGTTTGCACCCTCCAACCAAAAAAGGGGAGGAAAGTTTTTAGGTGTATGGTGACAAAACTTCTTATCTGCGTAAGAATAGCCCTGGTGCAGAAGGGCTGCACACCCACCACCAGAGGATGACCACAACAAATCAAACTTTGTTCAGCAACAAGCTGGATTTTGCGTCAGATGGGCGAGAAGGCTGATAAGAAAGTAGATCCTGCAGAGGTGGGATAATGCTTTTTACTACGCCAATGTCCTCCCTTACACAATTGGCTCAGGGCTAAAACTTCCCCTCGCCTGGGAAAAGTATCAGGACATTCACACGTTGGCCTGAAGATGTTCATCCCTTCTGATAGGCCATAACCAGTTCAACTACGCTGTCATGACAGCGGTCATGTCCTAGAAGAAGGTGTCATAAACCAGATGAATTTCTGGGGCCTTCCACCAAAGGATTGTACATGAGCCACAGTGTTGCATAATACAGTGTAAAACTCTCATCCTCAGGGCAAGTATGTGGGCATTCCCACAAGAACCTGAACGTATATTAACCCATTGAACTTTGTGTTTCATGGGCTTCCCCCACCCCCTCCCCTGATCATTACTTCAACAAACAGACATTAAATAGCAACTTTTCCCCTCACTCTTCTTTTCAACTACAGTTGCCTAGTTGCTGTGGGCTTTTTTCCCTCTTCCTAATTGTGTAGTCCCAGAGGCACCACCACTGGGCTCAGCCTTGGCCAGGATGAAATCACTCTTGAAGCCAGCTGGAATTGGCTCTATCAGATGTAGGGGACATTTCTAGCAGCTTCTCACAAAACCCATCTCTGTAGCTTCCTCCTGCTACTAAAATTTCTACACAAACCCAATACACACAAATATCTTTGGATTAAATTTTAATGAAGGTCCTTTTCTCCACTAACCCTAGAAAATACTTAGTGTTTAATTTAATCATCTAAGTTTGTAATATTCAGAAAACAAGCTCAAATCAGTCCTGCTCTCTGATTCATCTCTCATGACTATGTATTATAAAATATCTAGGCAGATCTGGAAACAGGTGGCAGAATCTCCTCCCATGTGATTATCCCAGCCTTTAGAAGAAATGTGCTTTCTTTATCATATTTTCTATTTGCAAACTTGATGTAATTCCCAAGAAACAACAATGCATAATAAATCCCTCTACTCTAGCATGTATGTGTGTGTGTGCATATATATAGATATGCATATATATTTAATGAAATTAATTATAGAATAGAGAATTTATTGTTTCCATAAAATTCATTGTCGCCAGAAAATGTGAAAAACCAAGCCCAGACAAAGTTATCTAGGAAAATCTTTCTACCACAATCACATTGACTAAGTGGAGAAACATTTTAACTTCCAAAGTTAGGCTGAACTGTAAGTTGTGATTTGTGCCCTAAAACAGCCCATTTAAGCCCATTTAAGCCTCTTGGGTAACTCTGGCAATAAACCTGTCATTGATGTGTTTGAGTGTTGCTATTTTGCTCTAATATTAATAGTTGTTGAAAAAGTAGAGTACTTTATATTTGGCAACAGTAACTGTTAAGTAGATTTAGGCTAAGAAAATAAAATAGATTTTTTCCTGTTTCAGGACATACTGGCAAGCAAATGACCAATCTCCTTTCAATGAATACTATCTTTGTGTTAAGATAAAACAAACAGCAGCTCACAGTGGGAATACAAATATAAAAGCATTTGATGTATCCAGCTCTACATTTTCCCTGTTAGTACTCTGAATTTTGGTTTGCTGGGATCCAAGCCAAATGTCAGCATACACTTCTATGAAGGGTCTTGTTTGGAATTGTCATTAAGAGCTCTTCATACGACATCATGGAACTCTGTGAGTATGTGCTGACTGCTTCCCAGAATAAAATATGTTAATATAGTTAATGACACTAGCCTTAGCAAATAAATTGTCTTTGTAACTCTATATGGAGTTTATACATGAGTTCATTATACAATGAAGGAAAATACTTAAACAGACAAACTAAGGTTACGAATTAATAGGATTGAATATCAAAAAGGTTACAGAATGGTCACTGAAGTCTGTGTTCAGAGCAGATAAGAGAAATTTAGCTCAAGATGGATTCATAGGTGAAATGAATTAATTACATGAAAATAAAATAACGTAGATCTTAAGAACAAAAAGCAAGATCCATCAGTTACGTATCACAGCTAATTGTGTAGTTCCAAATATTTATATTCTATTACTTGTATCAGATCTAAGAACGTGGTGAATGAAAAATATTGTAACTTAAAGGGGAAAGGTACTACAGTCCTTAGAACCTCAAGGTCTCGAAGTTCATGAAATATCTGCTACTAAACTGTCAGACGGTTGCCTGCAGTGAGTCTTAGGCAACCTGATCTAATTCTTGTTAACTTCACTGATATTACCTCCACATAATTTAATGGAAGGCCGACTTAGTCCTGAATTCTTAGTAAAAACTGTATATATGTTGTGTTTAAACAGAATATGTTGCTTCAAAACTGTTAAATGTAAAGTCTACCTTCATTTAAAAACTGCTATAAGATCATAGTTGGAAACCAAGGCACAAACTAATGAGACAGATTTTTGAATTCTTGAACGACATGAAAAGAAAAGGGTCAGGACACAAAAATATTTTGCTTGCCTTCTGTTTTGATTGAAAGGAACATCCAGGGATAACTGTGTGTTCCCACAAAAGACTGCATTAAAAGTATTCAATGCTTTTTCTTCATAATATATCTAATAAAATTTGCTTATGTTTTAAAGATTTTTAAGGTTCACATAGGGATTGAGAACATGGAAAAAGCAAATGGAAAGTTTGTGGGATTTTGTAAGCAAGTTTAAATGAGCAATAAAAACATCAATAGTGAGAAATGTTTACTAAGTTCTTCATCTTTACATAGTTCAGTGTCTCTTTCTGCATGGCAGCTAGAGAATATTCTCATTACTACTGTCCTGCTCTTTTCCCCAAACTCAAAATTCTTTTTACATCGTTTCCTTAACAGTTTTCAACAACATGCAGGAATGAATTCTTCAAATCAAAGATGCACAAGGAAACAAATCTTCAGAGATTTTACCAGAAACTTTCTAATTTACTTTCTAGTCTTACGACATGTACTGCAACAATTTTCCTTCAGAAAATTCTATTGTAATATGGAGGTACATGGTTTGGGGTGAGGGGAAGAAGCTTTGTCAAGGAGTAACTTTTGTGGAAGACCTTAAATTAGCATTATTTATCAGGTCCAGGGCAAATTCCTGATCAGAGGCAGTGAGAGGCTTAATCTTTCATTGGTAATTGATCAGTGTAGTAGAAATAGCATCTAGTCACTATTATATGTCTGTCAGACCTTTGACATTGCAGGTATTTTACCCTACAAAACAGGGTATTTAGTATTCTTAACTCCTATAGCTATTTCCATAACAAGGCATAGAACACAAGGAATATAAATAAACTATAGCAAAACTGGCTCACACAGAACAAGGCACAACATAGTTAAATGGATAGGATTCCGTTTGGCTAAATATCCACACCTACAGTTAAAGAATAAGGCTAGCTAACCTAATACCATCTTGAATTCTTATGCTAATGTGTTTCTGCATGATTCTGTATTCATTGTGCAGCAGAAAAGTTTGAGAATTTGTTGCACGTAATAGGAACAATTTGTCTTGTGGTTTTTTATTAATAAAAGTACTGTTTGCACATGCATTGGTAACAAAACAAACTGGCAAATAAAGATGTGCCATAGCCTCCTTTTGTTTGGATCTAATTTTTAATTCTTAAAAATATCAAGAAATCCGAACGTGGAAGTCCAAATCACGAGAAATTCAAATCTCTGAGACAGAATGCTTTTATTCTTCTAGTGTATTTAATTTTAAAAAACAACAAAAAAACCAACAACTCAACAAACCAAACCAACACAAAACTGCCTGCTTTAAACTCATATAATAACAATTAATAAACTTGGACATTCGTAAACACTTGACCCAAAAACTGAAACAATGGTGTTGTTGTGTCCTAGAATTGAAACTAGACACAAAGACCCTTCCAAGTGGTGCATGGATCATTTCCAATTTCATCTTAGCAGGCTTCCCACAATGGATGCAGTTTTCCAACTGTCTAAATTTGCATACAGAGCTGATAAATACTGGCCACTGTTTCAAGATGTGCTGAAGCTTCTGTCTGAGCTCTCCCACAACTAGGAGTATGACTAACCTTTTCTATCAGTCTGGAAAAGTTGGAGGGCAAGTCCTCAACCTTGTATATATATGACGACTCAGATGTTCATTATCTACTATTTAAAGACACCACAGGATAACACTCTCCATGTTGATAAACCACCACTTTCTACACACACCATACCTGCCTGGTTCTTGTCTGACTTCAGAACCCAGTACCCTGGCCTTGTCTCTGAGCTCTGACAGTGTCTGGGCCCCCCAAACACCTCCTTGAGTTTTGATGTGAAAACAACCATCTGTAGCCTCCTGACAGCTTTTTTCAAAAAATACAAAATACATAATATAAAATATTGCAAGGGATCTCTGAAGTTCACCCAGTACAACTTCATGCTCAAAGAATGATGATTTCAATGATACATTAGGTTGCTCAGGGGCTCATCCAGGGAAGTTTTCACAATTTCCAAGTCTGGGGATATCATAACTGTAGCAGTACTGGGTGTTGCTTAGCTGCTGCAGCTTTCCCTGGGAGCGCAGCGGGGGCTTCTTGGGACAAGGCAGGGATTCTCTGCCCTCCTGCAGTCCATCTCGGACGCCTCGCACCGCTGCTCCAGCTGCCAGCCTGCAACTTCAGTGATGGCAAAGGAGGTGAGAAGGCTCTCCTCATGGCACTGCAAAGGTCTTTATTCCATGCTGCCTCCCCAAAGCCTGGGGCCAGCACACGGGGCAGGGGAAGGAGGGAGACCCCATGGAGAGGGCAGGAAGTGATCAGTAAGAGGGGGGACAGCGCCACACATAACCTCTTGGATGACTTTTAGCAACATCATTTAAATACATCTAAACTTTACTAGTTTAAGATTGGCCAGCAGAAGAAAACATTTTTGGAAGTTACCCAACAATATAATGAACTTCTTCAGGAAGGGTAAGGGTAATTTTTGAAACTCCATCTTAAGGAAAACATATTTTATTCTCTGCTCTCTTAGATGAACCCATAGTAAAAAGAATATAATGAAAACAAACAACCAAATCACAAAATTAGGAGGACTGAAAAAGAACAGAACATAAACTATACATCTATATTTTAAATTTAAATAAAATATGTTATATGTTAAGGTTAATATGTTATAACCTTTTTTAAACAAAACAAAAAAAACTTTCAGAACTCCAGTTAACACAAAAATTAAAATCAACAAGATAGCATAGACTAAGTTTAAATAGGAAAAATCAGAGTTTTAGAAGCTATAGAGTAGAGAAGAGATTTGTTAGAATACATTGTTGTAGCATTCTTGAGGATCTGGTTAGCATTAATTTTTTTTATATGGAGGAAGCTGACAACTGAATTAGAAATTACCACAGTGAAACAAACCTGTTTTCTCCAGGTAAGACAAAAGTTCTGGTTCTTGTATATCATGGTTTTCTGATACTGGAAAAGATCTAATAAGTTCCTTTCAATTTTCCATTTCTTCACTAAGTTGCAATTTGTATTTGAGAAAATACTTTTTCTCTGTATAAGGCTCTCCTTATTGTTGCAAGGGGCCCTTTTGTCATTGTAACCAGGAGAGAAGAGATGTCAATAAACAATCGGAATAAAAGAAGTAAGAGATTACTACATCACAGACAATTACTTAGTAGTGGTTTTCACTCCAGATATGCCAAAGACCCAGACTTGCCTGTGTCGCACATGTTGTGTTGGTCTTTCTAAATAAATTGTTTTATTACCCAGATGAGAATTAAACAATTGCTGTTTCGCATGAGCATTTCTTTGGAATTTGTACTGCTTCAGCTCTTGGTTATCTTTCAAATCCCTAGTAATACGTGTATCTGGCTGACAGCTTACAGAATTCTTTTGGGATGCACAGAGAAAAGCAAGAAAGGATGATGAGGATTCAATTAACACAGATGCATTAGGATCAGACATAATACCAGAACCTTCTAATATGTACCCAAGTACTTTCAAGTATTGGCATATAGTGATCTCAGCCATTGACTTTGGAAGCATGTTCCAGACCTTACCCTATTAATCAAATAAAAATTAAAGGGGATTACAAAAGAGAGACAGGAAAGATTTATAGACTGGCCGTTCAGATTTTTACCTGCTGGATATTTTTTTACTCTGTTAAATATCAACCTTTAAACATCTCCATAAGACATCATGATCTCCCAATTGCCAAGTGTTCTCTGATATTAAATACAAAGGTTCTTTTATTTTTTATTAGTTATTCCACTAGTCCACTAAATAATCAGTCCCTATACATCATAACAACCTTCAAATATTTGTAGAATGTCATGGCCTACTTGGTCATCATCTACCTGTTAAACTTAGTTCTTTTATTCTTTACACAGAAGCCAATATACTTCTCCTGTTCTTTCTAGTTACTTTTTATAACATATAACATTAAGCTAGAAGAAGATTTTGCCATTTTCCCATTACTACTCTAGGCTAATAATATTCATAGCTATCATACTAACAAATGTTCAGAATTATAGAATCATAGAACCATTTATGTCAGAAAAGACCTTCAAGATCATTAAGTCCAACCATTAACCCAGCACCATCAAGTCCACCAATAAACCACAACTCTAAAGGACATACCTACATGTCTTTTAAATACCTTCAGGGAGGTGACTCAACCACTTCCCCGAGCAGCCTGTTCCAGTGTTTGACAACACTTTCAGTGAAGAAATTTTTCCCAATATCCAAAGCCCTGGAACAACCTGAAGCCATTATCTCTCGTCCTGTTGCTTGCTACTTGGGAGATGAGACTGACCCCCAGCTCACTACAACCTCCTTTCAGGTTATCTGTAGAGAGAGAGTAATAAGGTCCTCTCTGAGATTCCTCTTCTCTAGGCTAAAAAACCCTACCTTCCTCAGCCACTCCTCATAGAACTCACCCTCTAGACCCTTCACCAGCTTTCTTGCCTTTCTCTGAACACACTCCAGCACCTCAATGTCTTTCAAGTGTTGCGAGGCCTGAAACTGAACATAGGGTTTGAGGTGCAGCTCACCAGTGCCAAGTACGTAGGAAGAAAAACTTCCCCAGTCCTGCTGGCCACATTATTGTTGATGCAGGCCAGGATGCCATTGGCCTTCTTGACCACATGGGCACACAGTGGTTCATGTTCAGTGGCTGTTGACCAGCAACCCCAGGTCCTTTTCCACCAGCCACTCTTTCCAGCCACTCTTTCCCCAGCCTGTAGCGCTGCAGGGACTTGTGACCCAAGTGCAGGATCTTGGTCTTGTTGAACCTCATATCGTTGGCCTTGGCCCATCAATCCAGCTGGTCCAGACCCCTCTGCAGACCCTTCCTGCCCTCCAGATGATCAGTGTCCCCACCCAACTTGGTGTCTTTGGCAAACTGCCTGTCACTGATCATCTTCCCTTGGCTTATGGGGGATTTATTCAGCTCCCTGTCCTTCTCTTCTAAATCAGTGGGGTCAACACTTGGAGAACAACTGCTCTTACTATTAAAGACTGAGGCAAAGAACACAATGACTACTTAAGCCTTTTCTTCATCCTTTGTCACTGTGTTTCCGTGTTACATGTTCAGGTATTGAACTAGAGAAAGATTCATGACAGAAATCCTTGCAGTCTAGTAATACAATGGTATATTGCAGTACGAATCAGCTGAAAGTAAGTCCAACTTAGTAGCTACAAAAGGAAGACAATTAGAGATTCTGAAAGAGAGAGGAAAAAAATTAAAGCAACATAATTTAAAAGAAAAATAAAATCTGAGAGGAAAAAAAAATCATCTTGTGTTATTAGAGTTAACAGAGCAGTTACTTTTAATATAAAGCCTTATTTTAATGTTAAGCTTGAAAAAAGTAGCCCACCAGAAAACATCCACACACAGAAAAAAATTCTTCTACTAGTAGTTTGAAATTGCTGAACAGTTCTTCATGAAAATATTTAGAAAGACAGAACTAGTCAGGAAAAAAAAAGACAACAACAAAATCAAATGCAGTTTGCCACAGTAAAATATTAGAATAAAGAAAATAAAGTTATAAAACTCAGAAACAGAAAAAAATGTCTCTATGTAGGAATATGAGGCAAAAATCCATAAAAATGGTAGCATTCAATGAGAGAGGAAAGACTCGACACAAATTAAAACAATTAAACCAATTTTGGCATTGGCTATGCTTCAATGAAATTCAAGCCCTGATATGTAAATTATTGATTAAAATTTAGGAGTACATTTCCATGAAGAAAAATATTGTTAAAAACCTCAATTAAATTCCTCAATAAATTCCAATTCACATAAGTAGTGTATTTCAAAATATCTTTGGTTCTAATAGAAAAGTGAAAACAATACTGCAATGTTGTGTGCATTCTCAAACATCTCCATTTTACTAGCTCATCTCTCATTCTTTACAGTCTCAAGTAATCTAGTCTATGTAAATCACAAGTCCACTATTCATTTATTTTGGCTCTTCTTTCCATAAAATAAGAAAGTTGTTGAAATGTTTTTTGCACTCAGGCTTGAAAAACAAGTTTTTAGCTATTATAATTCAATAACATAGCAACAGAGTGTTTAGGGGAAGGGAAACATTACTTAACGTATCACTCCAAGAAGAATAGGCAGGATGGAGAGCAGAAGGAATCATTCTATCTTAAGATGTTGGTTTTCTTAGCTCTAAGGAATTTAGACCTGTATAGAAGGGTTCCTTATGACTTTCTCTGAAGTAGCTTTACAAAGCCTTGTAGAACACTGAGATATATGACTTGCAGCAAAGCTTTCCTTAATGCCAAAGATTCAGTAATTTTTAAGTGGAAAATTTTTATCCTATTAAATATAATATATATCCCACTAGTTCCTGGCTAAGCATTCTCTATCATTGTTTATAGGCTTTAGTGAACATGATGGAATTTAAATGCATTTCTTAATCTAGTCTTGACCAAGTACTTTAACAGAGACTTTCTTAAAAATGAGAATATTTTATACCCAGTGAGTAGTTTCTTTTTACTTTGACTTCAGTTCCTTATGTTTGATACAAAAGAAATATTTAAATTCATTTCAGTTCCACAGGGAGAAAATCAAAAAGTATCGTTAAAAAAAGAGCCTGTATCAATAGGAAAACATGACCAGACACTGATTTTCAGGCCATGTAAAATATGTTTTCCAGGCATAGTAAGTACTCTGCTCATAGACACCCACCTGAATAAAAGGAGAAACCATTCATGATTGTTACAGGATCCCACAGGAATCCAACAGGATTTTTCTCTGTCAGTGAGGGAACAGGGTCAAAGCCAAGGTTCTCCTTACTGGTTTTTTGGGTCCTTCCATTTTTCCTCACCTCAATTCTGTGTAACCTCACCATCATACAGATGTTGTTCTTAACCTTTTTTCAGAAAGGACTAGTGGGACAGGGTGGATTAGTTGCAAAAATAGATGAATAGAAATATATCTATTTTGCAGTTCTGCTAATGTATACAGAGAATTTCTTATAGATTCAGAAAATTGTACTTATAAGATTTCAGTCTGAGACTAGTACTCTGATTTAATAAAAAGGAAATTGAATCAATTGCCTCCATTAGTGTTATTACTAAAAACCTTTTGGCGTTCTGCAAAAGAATCACTTCATCATGCTAAAAGTAACATATCTTCCTAATTTTGAGTAATATTGACTAGAAAGAAGGATTTTTCTTTTAAAATTTCCCCATAGGTTCTAATAATAGAATAATTGAATCATAGAATTGCCTGGGTTGGAAGGCACCTCAAAGATTATCTAGTTTTAACCTCCCATCATGGTCAGGGACACCTCCCATTAGATCAGCTTCCTCAGAGCTCCATCCAACCTGCCTTTGAACACTTCCAAGGATGGGACATCCACAGCTTCTCTGGGCAGCCTGTTCCAGCCTGTTCCACTACCCTCACAGTAAAGAATTTTTTCTTAAAAAAGAAAAAACCTACTCTCTTTCTGTTTGAAGCCATTTCCCCTTGTCCCATCACAACACGCTCTCATAAAAAGTCTCTCTCCATCTCTTTTGTAGGTTGTCTCATAGTGCTGAGAGGCTGCAGTTTAGTCACCCCAAAGTCTTTTTTTTTTTCCAAGCCGAACAAAGGAAAATCTCTCAGCCATTCCTCATAGGAGAGGTGCTCCACCACTTTAACCATCTTGCTTGCCCTCCTCTGAATTTGCTAATACAGGTCTGTGTGCTGGGTACCCCAGAAATGGATGCAGCACTCAAGGTGGGGTCTCACAAGGGCACAGTAGAGTGGCAGAATCTCCTCCCTCGCCCTGCTGGCCCTGCTGCTTTTTAGGCAGTCCAGGATAAGTTTGGCTATCTGGGGTGTCACCTTTGGGGCCCAGTGGTGGACAACACGGTGTGTTGCAACCTTCCTAGAAAAAGCGTCCCGCTTTTCCAGGGGCTTTAGCAACTTCCTTGGGTGACGGGTGTAGCAACTTCTCAGCTACAAGTGATCTCAGCTCTTTGGATTCAGCTCTTTGTGAAATCAGCCAGGCAAATGCAGGGACAGAGAGACAGGAGCCTCGTATGGCAATTCCACAGAGGTAGCCTTTATTGTCCAGCAGCCTCTGCAAAGGGGAAGCCAGGAACAAGATCTCCCTCTCATCAGGGGTAGAAGCAGGGGGTTTATATGGGAAAGACAGGAGGTGAGGTAGAAACCAATTAGCCAACAGGGTGCAGGCTATTACCATAAAGAAACAAGGTGTGGTGGGAGTGACTCTTTCTTGATCACCATGCTCTTGAGGAAGGTTACTTATCTCTGGGGAGATTTTTTGGCCCTCAGGCCTCTCCTCCAAGAGAGTGCAGAGGGCTCACAGCACCAAGGGCTCACAGCCCTCCACTCTGGGGTGCAAGGGCACATTGCCAGGTCATGTCCAACCTCTCATCCACCAGCACCCCCAAGTTCTTCTTGGCAGGGCTACTCTGGATCTGTTCATCCCGCAGACTACATTAATACCAGGGTTTCTCTGATCCAGGTGCCCCACCTTGCACTCGGTGGCATTAAACCTCATGAGATTGCCATGGGCCCAGTTCTGGAGCTTGTCCAGGTCCCTCTGGATGTCATCTCGTCCTTTGGTTGTGCCAAATGCACCACTCAGCTTGGAGTCATAGCAAATTTGCTGAGGGTGCACTTGATCACTTTATATATGTCATCAATGAAGTTATTAAATAACAGTGGTTCCATTGTTACACAAATCCCTGAGGGACAGCAATTGTCGTTGATATACATTTATGTGGGAAAGATGTGGGAAAGAACTATGTGGGATAGAATGTATACACCCTTTCAATAGTTGTGATATCTTCCATCGAGTTTTCAACATTTGTTTTCTCTTTGCTACCATATGCGTGTCCAGACAAGAGTCAGACAAGTTACCTGTAACCTAGGTCTCAGTAGAAAAGGCTGGAGGCTGGCTTTCTAAGGACTGGCATTACTGACCATTTGAAACTCATGCCCAAGAAATCTTTTGAACTTTACTTATTGTCTATTCCCTCTTAAACACTTTTCATTACTGAGATCCCGCATGGAAGAGGCAGAAAGAAGGAGGTGGGTGAGTACACAAAGTATATAAGAAGTGTGGAAAGGAAGAAGCATTGAAAACAAGGAAAAATAATGATGATGATATTCCTGTGCATGAAATGGTGTCTATCATCTCACATAAGAAAAAAAAACAATACAAATGGAACAAACAAGGTCATTAAGCAAGGTCATTCTCTCATACAAAATAAAGTATGTGCTGCTTGTTTGTCTCTAGGTTTTGAAGTGTGACCATGCTTCATTTTTGTTTGTTTTCCACCAGTAATAGAAAATTGCATTTTGAAACTTTAGTTTTTAGAAGATATCCATGTGTTAATTAGTTACTATAAAAACTACAAGTCAGAGGACAAAATGCTAATATTTTCAGGAAGCTGAAGTTCTTATGGTTCTTTAGGACTCAATTTTTCTTTTGAAGGGAAGATTTTGCTAAAAAGAAATTTTATTATATTTGTAAGAATATCAACTAAAGCACAATATTCATTCGAATTTTCAGGGGGCACTGAAATAAAAATGTATTCCTATAAATGACACTGGGTTAGGTCTGAAATTATAGGATAATAAATGAATTATTATATTTGCAAATTGAATTAAGTTTCTACTTTTTCAGAGACATCATTTATGGCTATAGGGATGTAGAAAACTTGTGCAGATGTATAATTTGAAATGTAACACTGTCGTCAAACTCCATGTATTACACCTATTTTTTCACAATATCAAAAATTCTATTTCCTGGCTCTCTTGATAATATAAAGCATTTATGAAGATACTTTAAAATATGGTCCTAGAAGAGTTTGGCCAAAAAATGACCGAATAATAACTTTCAAATCATTGCAATTCACGGGGCTGGAAATAGAAACTTCAGACTGAGTGTCATAGTTCATAGTCTTCCCAATCACTGTAATAAAGTTCAAAGTCACATTGCTTCTATATATCTTAACCATATCAAGCCTTAAGACTGACTGCTGTTTTTCTTAAGGAAAATAGAAAACATTTTGTAAATATTTTTTAAAAATTAATAGAAGAAATTAGTCCAAAGAATATTTAATATTTCAAAACATGCTCTAAAACTGTTAACAGATTGACTATTGACCTAATTTTTAACCAAAGAAATCTGTAAAAGAAAACAATATGGTGAAAAATGTTCAGCAATCTGTGATACTTTTTCTTTCAAAACATTTATAAGAACAATTTATAAACAACTGAGTGTACAAAGTCGCTAACAGGATGTGTCCTTATTATTTTTAGAGATTTCTTTGTTAAAAACAACATGCAAGGTGAATCAATCTTTTAAAAAATGTATGCATTTAAAAAATCCCGAACATCTAAGAGTTATGGGTGGTTTTACATTTTGTTTTGGATTTTATTTATATAGATTTATATATATGCATGTTTATTTCAAATGAGTTAGCCACATACAATCTGGATAGATAATAAACAGTAGGAGTTGGTATATTTTTAGAATGTAGTAGAAGATTGAGCAAAAGATATTTTGATCTTAGTGGAAAACTGCCACATTCCAATAGCTAATGATGAGGTACATTAGCAAAGAGATATCTGAAAAGTATTTTCTTAAACACATATGTAAGTGTATGCATACATATAAATATACATATATGTTTGTACATACATATATTTATGTTTTTGAAGTGAATTAAATTTTTATTTTTTGTTCAGAGGTTCTACGCCTATATTTCCTTTACTGTCAATCATGTTAACATATTCCATAAGAGGAGACTTTCAGCTGGACATCTGAAGGTCTCACAGACTCAAACTGAAGGATAATAATTTTTAATAATATTTAATAATATTTATAATCATAATAGTAGGGGCTACATTTTTTTTCTGTTTACATCAGTTGTCATTTAACTGCCAAACCTGCCAGCTGTTCTCATTGAAATGTCACCTATACTGTAATTTTAGGAGGTCTTCTAGCGTGGTTTTTGCTGAACTTATATTTTAAAACACCTATTTTATAAGGAAATTTAAAATTTTTGGACAGGATAAGGTCATTTAGGCTAGCAAGCCCTCACCCTTTAAATTTACTTCATCTCCCATCCCTGGTTTGACATTAAAGAAGTGAAATTATCATCAGACTTTGCAAAACATTTGACTTGAGATTAAAGCATAAAAATTTGCCTTTTTATGGAGTCTGAAATTTTCCATTAAGTTTATATTTTAGAAGTGTAGAGATGTGTGTGCAAATATTATAGTCAGTACCCAAGACACCATTTTTCCTTCAGTGACCACATTTTTTTCCTCATTTTATCCTTCATGTGTTTCTTGGCTATTTTGAGATAACCGTGCTTGTGAATACCCTTGTTTTGAAACTATGTAGATATGCTTACAGCACATGTAATGGAATACTGGAAAAATTTTGACTTACAGAGTTGTTTAACGTGAGCCCAAGATTTTAAAAAAAAAAAAAAAAATTGCCATTATCAAGGAAAAAGCCGTATCAAGATGATGAAGTAAATTACTTTACATGGTAGTAATCAATGTTAAGCACTCAGGGGTGTAATCCACTTTTGGAGCATTCATTGATGACCTTACTGTGGTATATCAATACTGAAAGGGGGCTTGTAGGGACGATAGAGGTTTAACTAAAGCCTGCAGTGATAGGACAAGGGGCGATGGTTTTAAACAGAAAGAGAATAAGTTTAGATTAGATATAAAAAATAAATTTTTATGATGAGGATGGTGAGACACTGTAACAGGTTGCCCAGAGAAGTTGTGCGTGCCCCATCCCTGGAAGTGTTCAAGATCAGGTTGGATGGGACTTTGATCATAGTGATCTAAGTGGAAGATATACCTGTTCATGGCAGAGGTTGAAACGAGATGATCTTCAAAGGTCTCTTCCAACACATACTTTTCTATGATTTTATGATTCTGATGAGCTTCCTTGTTCCTAGCAACTTGTTTGTATCAAAACACACATGTGTTTTGGCTGGCTTTACAGGATTCATTTTCTGAGAACTTTCTCTGGAGTGTTCACATACATATTTATCCCCAATATTCTGCATAGCTTGAGAATTTTATGTCCATTTCACTGCCTCAGCTTTCCTATGTGTTTTTGTGTAGCATCACTGTGTGGCTAGGGAGGACTCCCTGAGAGATGAGACCTTTCTCTAGAGTGTTCACATGCATATTTATCCCCAATATCCTGCATAGCTTGAGAAAGAAATAAAAGAGATTGTTTCTGCTTTTATGACAGCAGAACAGTCTTTTCATCCTTCCATCTCCCATCAGAGATTTACCTCTAATAACTTAAAAATTGAGGACTTTCCTTCTGCAGTGGAAATTTTTTGGGGGCAACAATTCAGGGACTTCTTCCAGCTAACAAACAGTAGGTAGCTGAAGCAGAATTGAACTGGCTTCTGTTATCAACCATGTACAGGAAACAAACCCCCACTGAGCTGTGCCATAACCTTCAGTCTTTGAAACTCAGTAAATTTAATTTTATGTCCATTTTCACTGCCTCAGCTTTCCCATGTGTTTTTCACTGTGTGGCTAGGGAAGACTCCCTGAGAGATGAGAACTCCTGAATTTTCATTAAGTTCTATTACTGCACTTTTTCATTTTCTGCAGTTAATCCTGGTGCTTAAAACAAGATTGAGTGGATGTAGGAATCTTTTTAGATTTAGCTGTGTGTTTGGAGCTAGCATTTATGTGGCTTAAAATACTCCCTTTCATTCTTTGCCAGAAATTATTTTCATGTAGTCATGCCTATTTTTTTTTTTTTTTTTGACACTTGCTACCTTGAATTTCTGTATCATTCTTCCGTATGCTACGTCTGGAGCCCCTTTTCATCATATACTCGTTAATCATGACTTCATTCAGAAGCATTCTCTCTCCTGAGTTCTTCACTAATCGTATTGTTTCTTGGTTTCTAAACAGCAGTGTCCTGCTGGGCCATCAGCAAGAGTTAAGTGCTGTAGTTTGCACATATCCTTGTAAATTATATTTCATATGGACGATATCTCATTATATGCTGAAGATAACTAATGTGAAAAATATGATTCTTTTCTTTTGATAAAAACATTTCCAATTCACTTTCCTAGCTGTTTTAAACCCAATTATAGTATTTCTTCCTCATTTTTACAAACTGATTTCACACCCACAGAAGTGCATTTCAAGGAGGTTATTGATAATCCATATCACTCAGCAAGGCATGAATCATACAATTTCGCTGTCTCTTCAGAAATGGGGTAGCTCCATACAGACTGAGCGCTAGAATTGATCCCCCTGTTGATGCCTTAAATCCTTGAACTATATTCAGGCATTATATCAGAGAATACAATGACGCTTCTGGTCAGATTCGTGCTCTCATATTGTTTTGCTCATATAGGTCTACATCAAAAGTAGATGACTTTTGATGTAATATTTCATAAGCAGAGAAAGCAATAAAGAATAAAGAGATAATGTTCTACTAGAACGAAGGAAACAAGATGGTTGAAGGCTTAAACTACACAAATGAAAAATTGAAAATTATGAAAATAGGAAGATATTTAAAATATCTTGATTACTTCAGATGCAAGCAAGCTACTCATAAACAAATACATTTCAGAAGAATTGCTGGTTTTGATATAAAATTAATGAATATAAATGTAATGACTTGTGGTATATTGTTCAGACTGGATGTCCTAATAATTTCTTATGACCTTAGACTTTTTTATTTGGCCAATCTATGATTAAATTAAATACTTGAGAAATTAATGGTAAAGTTTCTCGTTTCAGCGTACAGATCCATTCTTTTCAATCTGCAGTTTTTTCAAAGTTGTGTCTTTCGTACCAAGTGTATTGGTTTCTGCAAAAACAGTATTTGAGATCATTATACTAATTGTGCATTTTTTTTTTCCTTTCAGTTTTTTGTCTCCTCTACCATAATAACACTGTGTTGAAAGGTGTCTGGAGGATTGTGTTTGTGTGTATACATTTGTGCATGTGGGTAAATTCATTGGGTAGTAAAAATGATTCAAAACTGATAGGCTTCAAATGTTTGAGAAACTATTTATAGTGCCCCAAAAGCATTACTTGCAATTTGGAAAATGCAGAAGAGAATAAAGAGAAATTAAACTTTTGGAGTGTGGAATATTACAAAATCAATTTAGTTACATAGCAGCAATGCTTATTTTCAGACCACTGTATTAAAACAAGCAAACATGTTCAGCTTAACTGGTCATTCTACTGTAGTATGTTTTATACATCTCTCTTGTCATTTTTAACAAAACAGGACATCTTTGAGTATTTCCTCAAAAGAATGGGAGACAAAATCCTTCTTATTTCAAGTACTATCACATAGTCATGTGATGACCCAGGAACAAAACCAGGATTGTTTTCTTTCACAGTATAAAGCATTTTTGAACATACTTGGCTTAAACTTTCCATAAACAACGAAACCAGAAACTGGAAAAGGTGATTCAACTTTTTTCCTGCTGATGAAAGACACAGTATTCTGGTGTTTTTTCCTCGTGTCATCAGAATTACCTCAAAGAGGGACTCACACTCTGATTAATAAGCTATTACTGGGCTGTTGGTCCTCTGGCAGCCAAAGGTACAAATCAGCTTTTTTTTCCCAATGAAATAACAAGAAGAATTTTGGAGGTTAATGCTCATCCAACATTAGCCTGCTCTAATCTTCCATAAGTAGCTGTTAGTCACTTTCTCTTAGTCCCGCCTCTCAAAGACCTGGGCAGATTCTTTTGAAAGACACACCGTACCATACCTATGGGCTTTCTTTGGCCTGAGATATGCTGAGAACCAAAGGATCTTTGGAAATTTTCCAGAAAATTCTCCTGTTTGTGGTTTTATCATTGTGAGCAGCAACTTTTCCTATGAGGGCATCTGGAGACTGTGGGATAACATTTATTTGCAGTAAATAAGCACTACTAATACAAATAACAATTTTAGGTTGAGGAAAAAAAAAAGAAATATTTCAGATTATTTGCTGAAATAAACACCAAATTTACTTCTAAGCCCAAAAATGTAATTTGCTCAACATAGCAAAAGATTGGAGGGAGGAAAGTGCTACCAAAAGTATTTGTTTTGCTTAACTAAAACTGAAGCAATTTTAAAAGTGACTGGTTTTCTTGATGATGGCCATAATAATCTGATATCATGTTTAAATAATTTTACTCAGAAACTTTATTTTTTCATTGAAAATGTTTTGACCAAGACATTTAGCCCACTAATGTCACTGATATAATTTCTATCATTTGAAGGCACTATCTATTTTACTTTCTAACCCATCTCGTTATCTGATTGCGTGAGATTTCTTCCTTTTTTTTTGTAATTCTTACCTTAAATCTTATCCTATAATACTGAAACATTTACAGTTCTTATATTTTCTCAATTTGTTTTTTTCAAGTTTATTTTTACACTATTTCTGTGTTTTCTAAGTAATGACAGAAAAGAAAGATGATGATCAAAAAAGAATATAATGAGTTACAGCTTTTTTTTTTTTTTTTTTGTCTGTTACAGACCTTAACTGAAAGGGTTCAACGTCTATGAGCAACTGAAGAAGCTCTTTTTTTTTCTTGGCATAGCATGGAAAAGTAAAAAAAAAAAAATCAGATTTAGAAATGCTGTATTGATAAATAATTTGATTGACCAAGTTTCTGTAAATAATTCAAAGCCCTTTTTTTATTAATCCCCTTCAATAACTGTACATTCTGGATTATTTATAACATTTGACAAACTTCTCCATCATTTTCTCAGATTAGCTTTTGACTTTAAATGTATAGTATACATGTATAAACTGAACAAGAGCAAGCAGACATTACTAACTGTTTCTAAATTTTATTTCTGCATTTTATTTGCTTTCAAGATGTCATTGAAATTTTAAAGTATTAAAATACTGAATTCTTCATAGGTAGAGCTAGCAATAAATGATTCAAGGAATTGTCTTCCTTTAAAATATTGCAAAGAGGAAATGAGTTTAANTTTTTTTATTTTAGGGTTGAGGTTTATTTTTTTTTTTTTTTTTTTTTTTTAATGAAAGAAAGAGTTCTTTCATCAGGTGACAAGCACCAACATCACAATACCTATTCAAAAATTTCACCCTTCTACTCTTTCTTTCTGCAGGTTCCAGCTACTTTCTGGGTTACTGGCAAGCATGAAGTTAACTATGTAGGGGCAGCAGTGATGAAAGACTAAGGTTGTTCTCTGAAGTACTTTTATAGCCCTCCAAGACACTGACAAATCAGTTGAAACCACTGTAAATACCTGCTCACATATACTTGTGGGAGTGTCCTAAATGTTAGAATGAAAATTATTTATGTTGAAAACAAAAAGGTCCTCCAGTCTTCCTTGGAGCATTTGATTTTGTTGTCTGTGCATAAAAGAAAAGTGTCTATAGCATGGTATTGAAGGTGAAGTGAGTTCTCCTTCTAAGTCTTTGTTTCAACAGTCACTTTCACGTTTATTCAGCTTTCTGCTTTGAGAAAATTTTTGAAATTAGAAAACATATGCAAAGCCACTGCATTTTTTTAGAAAATATGCTTGAAATTTCCATTTAAATTCTCTATTAATAATTCTGATTCAAAATGCTACCACCGTTTTAAATTTGGCCTAGAAATTATACTGTTTGGTCCATTGTTTCACCTTTTCCACAGACGGATAGTTTTTAATATTTTGAAATTGGTTTTGAGTGCAGAGAAGGTTCTTTAGCCAATTTTATCTACTAATGGAGCTAAATGAATCAGGTGAGGGTGAGGTATTAAGCAAAAAGCACACTTTGCCCCTCATGAAGGTTAGCCACCAATGTGTATTTCATTGACACCTTGTGAGCAAAATATTCACCTTCTAATTCTCTTTGTGTTGTTCATGACATTGCAAAACTCTCTGTGAAGTGTCCATGACAAAAATCAAAATCCTCTTCTAGTACCTCTCGTAAGTGCCTTTTGTACCTTTTAAAAGATGCATGAATATATGTGTGTAAAATAATGCTACAATATCCCTGATTAGAGAGTACATGTTTGCAAAACTCATAGAGATTTCACTTGAATTCCATAATTTTTATTTCTGCTTTCTGATTCTTTTATGGCTGGAAAACTTCAGTGATAAATAATAACTGTCTCTTGTTCTCTAATTCTCTCCTGCTTCTCTTTCTTTGTTCATGAAGTATAGCGCTTTGAATAAATCAATTCACAATGAGAGTGAATTATTTCAAATTTTTTGATGCTTTTTCTAGTTTGCAGAGAAAACAGATGGCTAGCAGTTATGGTCCCATGGTCTGCTTTTGGCTATCCATTGGAGAAAAAAGGAGGAAAGTACTAGCAGCCAGGATCCCTCAAGCAAAAAGCACTTCCAGGAGGGTGAGTCAGAGCACCTGAGGGAGGCAAGTGGAGTGTTTATCATCTCTCTCATTTATTACCTGAGAGGCTGATGGCAGATGGAGTGAGAGAACATAGGTCTCCTGTAGGGCTAGATAAGGAAACAGGATCATTGATTGCTATATACAAAGCACAATAAAGAAACCAGTGGAATAACTGCCTGGAAGCAAAATAAGAAAATGCATAAAACAGCAGTAACAACAATAAGACCAATAACAGCAATAAGCAACCAGGCATCATAGAGCTGTGAAACTTCAACATTTCTGCTCTTTTGTCTCATAACAGGATGTGTCAGTTCCAGCCTTACAAACAAATTTTTAATGAAAGATAGTTTGTGGTTTTAACATCACAAGATCCCTTACCACAAGTTTGGTACCTATAACATTGCCCTTCTATTAGGTTCCAGGGTGTTAGGGAAAAACAGGTGTTCAACAGTCTGTGGCATATGGAGTTTCTCTCTTTGACTTTAATTTACTTCTGTTCTCTTGTCTGTAAACTGCACTGTGGTATACATTACCTGGTTTCCCTTTGAGTAAACATGGAATAGTTACAAAACAAGCTTTTTTTCTTTTTCTTTTCTTTTTTTTTCCCTTTTTTTCCCCAACTCTTTCAACATTAACAATGAAGAATATTCTGGTGGCTGGAGAGGAGCTGTGTAAAATACATTGCAAATCAAAAGGAATATTTCAATTTTGCTCTATGTCAATGCTAATCAAACCTACATAAAAACTTAAATTTCAGATGTTTCCCCAGACCATGGAATGAATCTGCAGAACTTGAAAGAATGGGACTAGTTAAAGATTCAACCAATATTCCACTTGTTGGCCTACTTTTTAGCACCTCTGTTATTGTTTAAAGCTATACTATCTGTCCTGAAAATTCTTTTGCCTAGTTTGAAATGACAAAAGAGGAATATTTTGAAAGTTCAAAGCAAATCAGCCAAGCTGCTTTCAGCTTGTAGGGCAGCAAAAATGTAACATGTTTCTGCTTCAATTTACACATTCATTATGTTAATTCTTTGAAGTTATTTTGGGAGGAACGTGTTAGCAACCTTCACTGAAACATATTCAGTTTCATGCGTACATGCATTCATGTTCATATATATTTGTTCAGGGGAAAAAAATCGTATGTGGTTTAAAATAAACTTGTCCTCATTTGGCAAACTGACTTTTTTTCTCACAGCTTTGTGGATTTTACTATTGAATTGTAGTGAGATTGGTTACTTTGGACAGTCAAGTATTATCATTCCCCAAATGTCCTGAAAGTGTCTCACCATAATAGAAATATATTTACTGTACCTGACATAATATATTAATTCTATTTTTAGTTTGAATTCCCCTTTCCTCTTTCACACTGTTACTGATGTCAGATTGGTGATATGACAGGCTAAATCTGCATTAATCACAGAATCACAGAATCGCAGAATCACAGAATCAGCTAGGTTGGAAAGGACCTGGGAGACCATCAAGTCCAGCCTATGACCTAACACCACCATAGCAACTAAACCATGGCACTGAGTGCCACATCCAGTCTTGTTTTAAACTCCTCCAGCTCAGTGACTCCACCACATCCCTGGGCAGCCCATTCCAATGCCCAACCACTCTTCCTGTAAAGAATTTTTTTTCTAANCAGGCTAAACAACCCCAGCTCCCTCAGCTGCTCCTGATAGGACTTGTGTTACAGACCCTTCACCAGCCTTGTTGACCTCCTCTGGATGCATTCGAGCATCTTGATGTCCTTCCTAAATTGAGGGGACCAGAACTGGACACAGTATGCAAAGTGCAGCCTCTCCAATGCTGAGTACAGGTGAAGAATGACTTCTGGTCCTGCTGGCCACATTATTCCTGATACAGGCCAGGATGCCATTGGCCTTCCTGGTCACCTGGGAACACTTGTGGCAAATAAATTATACACGCTTGTATTTTCTCTTTGGTGTTGGAGCTTGCATTAGTAAATTTTCTCACACCCCACTATTGGGAAGCCATGTCAAAACTATGTGGTGTTAGGAGTTACTGTGCAGAGCTACCCCTCAAAGCATGCCCAGGCATTGCCCAGGGGAATAACAGTTGTCCTTGATCAAACTGCTAAATGTGGCAGCAATTTAATGACACAGTTTTTTGTCTTCCAGTACCTTGTGATGGTCCCTGACCCAGTCAAATAAACCAGTATAGGTGTAACCTGTATATAACTCTCCTCCCAGGGGTTCAGTTGGCTGTGATACAAAGCCTGGTTTTGACAGAGAACAGCTGTGGAACCTTGGCTTAGGTTTCCGAGAAAACTGCTAAGCAGTCGGAAGGAGCCATCAGAAAGTGCATAAGCATTCAAGGAAAGAAAGGTAAAATTTCAGACAGAGAGAAGACTGTTGAGACTGGGTAGTTAGTAGGTCAAGGATTCAGGAGGGAAAACACTGCTATGAAAGGGTAAAAAATCCTAGAGGAAAAAACAAGTAAGTGAAAAATAGCAATGTGGCAAAGTAAAAGGAGCAGTACAATTCTATAAGTAACAACGGTCATCCCTTATTCATCTTCCTGGTGACGGAGTGAACAACAAAGACTTATTAGGTGTCCTACCATGAGCAGTGAATTTGTTGATGCTTAACCTGTTGATCCTCATTATCTCTTGTGTGTGTTAGTCTATAAGCAGTTGTTTTGGACTTTAAAATGGTACGTCACAGAACATTCTGAGTTGGAAGGAACCCACAAGGATCCTCAAGTCCAATTCCCTGCCCTGCAGAGGTCCACCCCCAAGAGTCACACCACATCCCTGGGAGTACTGTCCAAACGCTTCACGAACCCTGTCAGACTTGCTGTTGTGTCCACTTCCCTGGGGAAGTGCTTGCACTGCTCAACCAACCTCTGGATGAAGAACCTTTTCCTGATATCCAACCTAAACCTTCTCTGAGACAACTACAGGCCATTCCCTCAGGTCTTGTCCCTGGTCACCAGAGAGAAGAGGTCACTGTCTGCCCCTCCTCTTCCCCTCACAAGGAAGTTGTAGACTGCAATATCTCCCTTGTTTTTCAGGCTGAACAGACCGAGCAACCTCAACTGCTCCTCATATGGCTTCCTCTCAAGGCCTGTTACCACCTTTGTTGCTCTCCTTTGGATGATCTCTAACAGTTTAGTATCTTTCTTGTATTCTGGCATCCAAAACTGCCCCCAGCACTCAAGGTGAGGTCACCTCAGTGCAGAGCAGAGCAGAGCAGGACAATCTCCTCCCTTGCCCGGCTGGCGATGCTGTGCCTGATGCCCCCCAGGACACGCTTGGCCCTCCTGGCTGCCAGGGCACTGCTGGCTCATGTTCAACCTTCCTTAAACCAGGATCCCCTGGTCCCTTTCTGAGGCACTGCTTTCCAGCATCTCATTCCCCAGTCTGTATATACATCCATGGTTGCCCCACCCATACTTGTAAAATGTTTTTGTTCACAGTAAAAATTGTCCAAACCACATAATTCAGAAAAGCAAGGTTGGTGAGACTGTATGAAAAGACAAATTATCAATTTTACATTACTCACTTAAAAACAATCTCTTTCTCTCTAGGAAATGGGTTTTTTTCATTGCACAAAGCACAGAACAAAATAAAACACATTTCCTATATTTTAAGTGTATTAATGTGGTTTTAAAATTTATGGCCCTGATCTTGTAGAGAACTTGATTTTTCATGAGTATCACAGTAAATGATTCATTGCAAGATTAGGATTATATAAGGATATAATTAATTGGACTGCAGCCTTAGGAAAAATGTATTGTATTAACCCATCCTCAGTCAGGGATTATGCTTTTTTCATTAATTCTTTATCAGTGAGGGCAATGTTGTGGGGAACCAGCTAACATTTCAAGAAGCAATTAAAGCAAAAAAGAACCAAAATATGGATGGGCAGGCTGTGGTGATGCCCTCATTTTCATCTCTGCTCCCCTTCCACCTTAGCTGTGTATTATTGGTTTTGAATCTCACTGTCAGTGTAGCCAAAAAGATTTGAGGTACTGGGCATTCAAATTTGGACTAATAAAATGAATGTACATCACCTAATGTTCCTCATTCTGCTTGCAGGTTTTGTTATTTTGGCTTGTAAGCTCTTGACAAATTAGACAGTGGTGATTTAATACATAAGGCATCTGTTACTGTATGGTTGTGCTTGCCTTTATTCATTCTCAGAGGACATCTATGCAGGCAGTATACATAAAGGATAAAATAGTAATACTAAATAAAAATAGAACAAATCCTAGCTTTTTATTTAGGCACTGTCATGATTTAATCTCAGCTGGTAAATAAGCACCATGTAACTGCTCACTCATTCCCCCATCAGCAGGATGGGGAGAGAATTGGGAGAGTAAAAATGAGAAAACCGGTGGGTTGAGATAAAGACATTTTAATAGGTAAAGCAAAAGCTGTGCATGCAAACAAAACAAAGCAAGGAATTCTTTCACTGCTTCCCATGGGCAGGCAGGTGTTCTGCCATCTCCAGGAAAACAGGGCTTCATCACACATAACAGGTTTTCTGGAAGACAAAGTCCTCATTCCAAATATCTTCCTGTTCCTTCTTCCCCCAGTTTTACGAAGTAAGCATGGCACCATGTGTTATGGGATATCCTTTTGGCCACTTGGGGTCAGCTGTTGTGGCTGTGTTACCTCACAACTCCTTGTGCATCCCCAGACTCCTTGCCAGCATGGCAGCTGGAGAAGCAGAAAAGGCCTTGGCTCTGTGTGAGCACTGCTCAGCAATAACAAAAACATCCTGTTTTCAGCACAAATCCCAAACACAGCCTGTAGCAGCTACTGTGAAGAAAATTAACTCTACCCCAGGCAAAACCAGCAAATTATTCACCCCTAATTCACCCCTATATGATACATACCACATTGTATGGTATCATGCTCAGTATATAAAGCTGGGGGAAGAAGAAGGAAGGAGGTATGCATGGAGTGATGGTGTTTTTCTTTCCAAGACTGTTACGCATGATGGAGCCCTGCTTTACTGGTGATGGCTGAACAACCTGGCGATTGGAGACAGTGAATAAGGTCCTTGTCTTGTTTTGCTTGCAAGTGCAGCTTTTGCTTTTCCCTATTAAGCTGTCTTTGTCTCAACCCATGAGTTTTCTCAATTTTTGCCCTTCTGATTCTCTCCCCCATCCCATTAGTGAGGGAGTCAGCAAGTGGCTGCATGGTGCTTAGTTAATGGCTGGGGTTGAACCATGATAGGCACAAAGTTTCATATTCATGATGGTGTTTCCACATGTACCCTTTCGGTTTTCAGAGTTCAGACACTTCTTTATCCACCAATGTATTTTAACATACAGGCTTTACAACAATGAACATATGAAGGTAAAGCATCCAAGACATCTAAGCTGTTTTAGAAGAGTTTCACTTGGTGTAATGTAAATTAATAAATAAATATGGATTTTATCACAGGATTATCATCTTTTGATCTACCTGACATAGTTGTAAAGAACAAAAAGTAATGTGAAAAATTGACATTTAAGTAGAAAATGTACTTTACCTTATAAAAGGCTTAACATACATACCTGTTGCTCCTCTTCAATCATTTCTACATGCTTCATAGTTAGCTTGCAGTGTGCATACTCTCCTTTTAGGCTTTTTCATCCATTTAAGCAAAGAAATAGAAAGGTACAATATAAACATATTCAAGGAAGCAGTTCCCATAGTCAGTCTCATCCCATTAGAGCTGTATGCCCTGCTCAGAATCTAGGACTTGAATCACAGCCATGATGGTGGATTTCAAAACTTTTTGCTTCTTGAGAGTGAGGAACATGCCAGACTTGGCAAATTTGCACAAAGCTCTTTACTTTACTACTGGAATATACTAACCTAAGCTGCTGGTTCAGTGATTTGTTTTGCTTTTGCTTCCCACTCATAAGTAATACTTCCCATTCCTCTGCTTCCCACTTACCTTTGGATATCTGCTACCTAATTCTTTCCAGTATTCATATGTGTTCTGGCCAGGACAGGATGAATTTTTGCTGTAGCCAGGAGGGGGCATGGCTAGGATGCAGAGGTTGTTCTCTACCAACTCACATCGTTTTGCAAGGCTAGGGGCAGGGATCTCTTCCAGGTGGCATAGCATGATGGTGCAGGGGGGTATTGTTGGGGGTGAGCACACGCGTGTGAAGTGTTTGATTCTTGTACACTTTATTATTAGTATTTCTGCTATTACTGTTCATTTTCTCATCTCACTGCTGTTTCCAGTAAATTGTTGTCATCTCAATCCATGATCTTTACCTTTTGTGCCTCCAATTCTCCTCTCCAGCCCTCTGCCAGGGGAGGAGGAGTGAGGAGTGAGCAAGCAGAACATGGTTTGGAGTGTTCCAGTGGGAACACCGAACTGGGGAATACCATTCCTAGACTACAACAGTATATATCACTTCAAAAAACTGTTGAAAGATTACTCAAGTTGTGTAAAATTATGGCATCTTTGGAGCTTTAAAATAATAGTAGGTTGCTAATTCTGAAAATTAGCTTCCTATGGCCTTGAGATGGAATTGAAAATTATAGTTTTACAAACAAAGGTTAGTTGAAAATTTTGTTACTTGTATCAGCTTCCTTCCTTTTCAGTTTCATTCCACGTTACTCTTTGCCCATATGTCTGTCTCCACCATCAAAGCTCGTCATTTGAATGACATCAAGAGTTTATTCAGCCCCATTAGGCGAAGACTGACAGTTGGATACCAATTACTGTGGAAGAGCTTACTGAAATATTTGGCAGCTCTTTTTACAGTACTGACAATAACAGCAATAGTTTGCAACGTGCTTGTAATTCCTCTGTTTAAACACAGACCAGCTGAGACAAACAGACCTTGGGTTAAAAACTGATGATGACACTTTGTTAGCTCAGAACTTTGGTCTTTGACCTAGCTACACATACCCTGAGCAATTTGATGTATTTCTGTTCTAAAGCTTCTCAAAGCCTCCTCAAGGTAGCAGTATCTGAAAGAATTGAACTGATGGCTGGTAAGTACTGAGGAAATTTTTTGCTCTATCATAAATATTGCAGCATAAATCCCTTTATTTATTTATACATACCTAGGTTTCCTAATAATATGCATGTCAAAAGAACCAGGAGCAAATTGAAAGAGCAACCAAGAACCTCTTGGGTCTGCACAGGCAAAGAGTTGGAGTTATATTCCTAGATAAATAAATTAATATTTTATTGGCATACTTTATAAAACTGTCAGTTTATTTATTTTAATGTACTGCTAACCAGGTGTGTTTGAAGGTATATTCAAGTGAGACTTAAATATATTTTTAACGAGTAAGGACTCCTTTAAATGTACAGCTTTCCCTTTTAAAGAAACAATCAAGCTTAATATCTATTAAGTTTCTTAATAAATAAAAAACCTCATCAATAAATAAATAATACAAATACAGTATTTTGCACAAAGTATTGTGGGATTAAATTAAAGTAAACCAGGCTTTTACAACTGAGAATGATGTCATAAATAGTTAACAATTTAGATCTTTTTCGTGGTGTATCATTGGATTATTCTTCATTAGCCATTGTTTTCAGAGTATCTTTCAACTGTTTCATTGTCAATGCATCAGTTCTTGTGTATGGTTCAAGCCAAATTAAAGTGGTTCAATTCATAGATTCATCAAATTAAAGAAAAAAGACTCTTTCAGAGCATATGTAGGTTTTCCCATTACTTTCATTTTACTGTACTCAAGTTTATAGAACATAGAATCATAGAACTACATAGGTTTGGGTTGGAAGAAACCTTACAGATCATTGAGTTCCAAACCCCTGCCATGGTACATTTCCCACTAGACCAGGTTGCTGAAAGCCCCATCCAACTCATCCTTAAACACTTCCAGAGATGGAAAAGTTGTTCATTGAAACACTCCTGTGATGTTTGATTTGCAAAAAATCCCTGCCAGACATGGTTTTAATAAGCTACTGAATGAAGCAAATATTAAATCACCCAAAAACATTTTTGGAACTGGTGTCCTTGTTGACAGGCAATTCTCAGATATGGCATCTAATCATGTCTCAGAAAAGGGTGGTTTGAGCCAGAACGATATGACATCTGCTCATGGAGTTTCTGATTGGCATGTTCAGTTCTGAAATTGTTTCAGCAAAGATGAGTAGGAAATATACTTGTTACTGAAGTAGCACTAACTGATTGATCTGTGTTTCAAGCTCAATATTTACTCCCTGAGACTTTGTTACCACAATGTCCTGAACAACACTAATGTACAAGCCGTTAGAGGATGTTTGTCTTGATCATTTTAAATTAGACAAAACGGGTTCTAAAGCTCACATCATCACACGTTCTAGACATTAATAAGGCACCCCTGAATTTATCAAAATTTTCATTTAGTCTCCTGTGAAATCAGTCACAACCATAGTTTTTTGGGTACCTGAATGGCCACCCACTGACTGGTGTATAGTGAAAAATTCCAGTCAACATCCAGTGGTGTTCTTTGTCTAAAATGCTAAAGACACAAATTCCGTTTCCACAGACGTGTTACAATTGGGCCTTACAGATATGAGAACTTACTCATTGGTTACTATGATGAGGTCTTTCTAAGCTTTTACAAAATGATAATGTTCCTTAGTAGAGAAATACGTCATCTTCACAAAATTTCTAGTAGAATAGTTTGGTGGATTTGCAGAGACATGCTGACCTTTGAAATGATGAGGTCTGTAGAAATAACTCCTACCTTGTTGAAATTTTTCTTAAACATTAGTTAGGTTAAATATTATGCCCCAAAGACTCATCTCATTTGTTGAACTGAGTATTGAAACTGTCCAAGAAACACCTGTGTTAGAACACAACAATCCAAGCTGTCAGTTTAATTTTTCTTATTAATCCCTAAATGCATCTTCCTACATTTTATAACATTTAATTTAATACCACATTTTTAATTGTTATCCAGCCCTTCCTGTATGATATCTAATTTCTCCTTTGAATGATTAATTCTTATAAAATTTTGCCCTTAGAACCTTCTGCTGCACTTTCTGTCTTTCCTTCCACATGGGAATACTTTAATGGTACTTTTGATAACTTGCAACTGTACACATATTATTCTTTCTAATCACTAGAACCATCTATAAATAGATGAACTTTGGAGAGAAAAAGAGAGAGAAAGGTCATGGACCTTAGTTCTTTAAAATTAAAGTAGCTTCCTCTGCTTTCATTGGTGTGAAAGTAAAAGCAGAGCCTTTTGGAAAGGTGGTGAGTGTTTTCAGTATCCATTATTCAAGATTTGAGCTGCCACACTTGTGTAACTTTGGACTTCTTTCACTTTGGTACTTTTTATTAGAATTTTTGTGAATTATCAGGTCTGATCTACCATTAAGTACTGCTAAGAATTAGTATTTGTTGACATCAGGACTGAGATTTTTGATTACATTTTGGAGAACGAAGGAGAGGATAAAGGTTTTTGATCTGTGATATGTGCATTGACTGGTTATTGTGGTGTGACACTGGAAAGGAAATAATAATGTCTGTGTTGTGCAATTGTTCTGTAGTGCAGTTTTAAGGAATAAATACTGCTTGGTGGGCATTGTTTTAATTTGCTAAATCTCAACAGATGACTGAACAAAATGTTTTGTTTATTTGTTATGGACGAGCATGTAGATTCCTGCAGAAAGTAGAAAGTACATTGAGGAGTTCAACTGTTTGTGTTTGAGACATTTAGAAGTTTTTCAAGTCACTGCCATTTAAATCACATGTTCAAATTCTCTGAATGCTGATTTTGCTGAAGAAGTAACAATGTACCGTCGGCAGTTATATATTATTTTAAATTAGAAGTGCTATTCCATTCCTGATTTTCAATATTTGGCACTTTTTTTTCCCCTTAATCAATACATTCCCCTAGGAGAAACAACGTGTAACAAGTTAAAGCTCTTGGACGTAAGGGTAGGTTTAGTTTTGTAATAGCCATATGCAGACAGTGGGCAAGCTATGTTTGAATTCAGGAATTCTTGGTAACTGAAAAATAGGTAAACATTGCTAGTATAAATTATTCAAAAAACATTATAAAATGTAAAATTACTACTTTTATGCTAATTTGGACCTTTAAACTGGAAACTTTAAACGAGAAAAATATTATTATATACGGACTGCACTCTTCAGCAGGAGATTTATAACCCGAAACATTGGATGGCATGGTCACTCTACCTCAATGCCCTGAGGAACTCTCCATTTTTGTAGTAAAATAAGTGATTCTTAAAGAAAAAGTTTTACTTTCAGGGCTAGAAACAATTTAATCCAATTTCACGACAATTTTTAAGAGCAGTTAATCACATCCTGAGTTACTGGTTTTTGCTTTAAATGATCTATTCTGACTGTTCCATTTATTGGTTTATATATATACATATATATAAGTTTAATTTTTTTCAGCCAATTTAAAAAGATTTTGGAGTAGAAATTTATTTCCCATTTCCATCTAAAGAAACTAAAATTGCAAGGAATCTTGAAAAGTGACCCTAAGTAATAAATAGAGCAGCTGAGAAACAGAACAGCAAAGTCAAAAATGTCCTAACAAGTGAAAATAAAATGTAGAACCTTTGAAACGAACATAGATTTGAGTAAAATTAAGAAACAATCTATTCATCAAAGGATTTTTTTTAAACTCTGTTAATCTGATAATATATCGAATCAATTTTGTTTGCAAAGAAGTATGAACAATAAAAAATCAGAATAAATTGTTTGCGGTGTTTTTAAAAATAAACTCATATCTTTTAAATTTTCCTTTGAAAGGGTGGTGTAACACACTGGTGTTCTTCCTACGAGAATTTTTTAAAAAAAACCACTACTTATAAGACTCTTACAAAGAAATACCTCATATAGATGCTAAAAGAGATGAAACATTTTCTGCAATTTAAATTTTGTATTTGATTGTTGTTATTTTGTTTTCCTTTTCCTGTTTGCTCTTTATTGCGAAAATCTCATGTTGTTCTAATGCCTATGTGTGCAAGATTCTTCTTTCCCTCTGAAAATGGCATGGAAATTCTACAAGGTTTCTTTTTGTGTAACCTTACGAAGAGAAGATTGTTTGTCATTTTGCAAAGATCCACAGAATCAAACACAGCCTAGCACAGACTGCTGAGACACCTCAGAAGCAGATTAAAAGATATTCACTAGCCAGATTTCATAATGCACAAAATAAATGATTCTTTTATGCCAGTTTTTAATTTGGAATAGCAATTATATTGATGGCTGAGGCAGAAACGTATCAGACTCATGTGGGACATTGGACAGGCAAATTACGTTGCTTCAAGTGCTCTTGAACCCATAAATATCAACTAGTAATTTTACGGTGATATAAATATACTTGATATCTATTATTTAGGTAACACCAATAACAGAAAATAGAAAAGATAAAAAAGATAACATTTTTAAGGCTTGTACTTCTGTCTGCAGTTGTAGTCAGGTAAGAGTAAACCTAAGTATAATGGCAATGCTTCTAAAGTGTTTATATCTGAAAGTAGGTTGTTTGTTGTGCCAGAATACAGAGTTTATTTCTCTTTGCTCTTTTGTTATGGTGAGAAATCACTCCATTAAAATATTTATATTTAGAGTTAACAGCTGCATGTTCACTAAACAAGCACCATCAATAAATTTCACTTTGATGCTTTTTATGATAATACACTGTAATTGGATTCAGCACTAAATCCAAACACAGCTCTGAGGCATTGATTTTCCAAGCAGTTCCGTCAAAATTATGCAGTAAGAAATGAAGCAGCATCTTGATGAGGCATATCATAAAATTATTTTAAAATATGATTATTGAACAGGAGATATCAATAAGTTGATAGCTGTTTTTATTATGACAATACTAGAAGGGTCATCTAAGGAACTGATATCGTTTTCCATACTGGCCTTTTGTAAATGAACATTTGCAGACAGAGGCAGTGTATTTAATTTGTTGTGACTGACAAGCAAAATGCCTGTCAGTGATGTCAGAGGTGATGGTTCAACGGGAAAGCAATTAAAAAAAAAAGCACGCAGGAAAAAAACAGCAAGAAAAATCCCCACTTCATATCTTTCTGGTGAAGACATAAGCGTCTTGGGGCTTAAGCCCATAATATCCTGTACTCAAATAAGTCTCTCTGAGGAATGGAATGAGAACATTATTTGCTGTAGGGTACATGAACAGGAAAATTAAGCTCGTGGCAAACAGTATAGAAGACTTTATACAAATGAGCGTGAAGGCATGACCAATTCAGGAATCAGGGTAAAGTGCTATTTATGAGCTATGCCACGCTCAAACCTTATCAAAATCAATATACATTGATTTGCAGCAGAACGAGTTGTGCACTTGTTCACAAGGTAAAACATCCAGGTTTTGCTTTTGTACCTCCAGTTTGCCCTTGCCTGAGTTATACTCTAGATACTTTCCTAAGATTTGTTTTAGACATCACGGGGTTTGTGTGTATTTTAACATGTGAGCAAAATTTTTGACTATTTTTAAAAGCTAGAAGTATACAACCACCATTATGTAATCATGTATCTTACTTTCTCCTAAATTGCTTAAATCACCAGCAATTTTCTGTAAGAAAAACAGGAAAGCAATTTATCACTGCAAATCAAACTCTATTCAATCTTCTATCATGTTCTTAATATTTTGAGAATATACTTTTTTCAGCTCTAAGATGACAGTCTGAAAGTGTTTTCAGTCCAAATGTTGCTAAAATCAACTTCTGGATGATAGTAATAACACTTACTTCATGTATAAGACTAATTCAAATTACACAAATTAAAAAATGTATAGGGTATGCCTGGGCAAGATAAAACCATATTTTCCTTCTCTGTAGATTTTAGTGCTGCCAAAAAGACATAAGGTTATCCTAGAGATTGTGATTACAGCCCCAAAAAAGAATGGTGGAAGAAAGGAGATTCCTTAAAATTCATAGGGCGATGTTACAAACAGGTGACTTACACAAATGGCTACAACCCAGTCTGAGGGTTGATTCTGATGTCTTGAAAGACAGTTAGGGGATGGCTTCCAAGGATGAGAAAGATGAAGCCAGTGATTATAACACACAGCAGCACGAACCTGAAGATATGAGGTCTTAATGAGTTTCAATTTTAGGGCTATTTTACACATTAAAAAAAAGTGTAGAGATTACTTTATATTATCCACTGAAATAGGCTTCTAAACAATTTATGTTAGAAAAATAATTCCTGGAGAACCAGTTCATCTAAATAAATCAGGCTAGAGGAGAAGAGAAATACTAGTTTTTAAAGTTTCGGGCTATAAGTGCGTTTTATCCAGAGATGAGAAAGAAAGAGGAAGCTGGAAGAGAAATTTGAACATCTATCCGTACTTACATTGAAACTTTAATGACAGCTGTCTAGGTGTGTGTCTGAATCTTTTATTAACTGCCTAAGAAAAAATTGCTATTCAAACAATTTATGCAACCATTCCACAAGAGAAAATTTCATCTTTGTGCAATGATGTTCCACAAATGTCAGGAACACATTTATCTTCGTAAACAGGGAAAACATGGAATTTTGTTGCTATGTTATCTAAAATGCCTCTGATGCTCAGTTTCCTAGAGGCTGGTATATCCTAAAAAGCCTATCAAGCACAAGCTGTCACTGCTCAGTCAGTTAGGTTAAAGGTTGCTCTGCAGGTTGCATACAGTCAATCGTATGTTCAAATTCCTTTTTTCAGTGGGTGTCAGCGGTGAGAGAGAACACCAGTTATAAGGAAACAAAATTATCCAGCACAAAATTACTTTTAAGGTCGTGCTTGCCAGAGCACATGCCTCTTTGAGGATCCAAGTCATCCTGTTGACCCCATGAGTACTCTGCAGTAGCCAAGAGCGAGAGCCATAGTTTAGCTCTAGTTTCCTAAATTCAGGTTTTAATAGAAGATTATTCTGTCCAATGTCATTGTCTTAATGACTCACATTCTATGTGAACTAGATACATATTTTAACACAGGGACAAGAAAAAATCAACAGGTTGAAGTAAAAAGAGGTTTATAATCTCTATGTGTTTGTTAAAACAAATTCAGAAGAAATTTTATTTTATTTTGAAGAAACACTTCAATTTGCAGCTGAAAACATGGTGATAATCGTATACAAAGTAAATCGAGCTTAAGGTGGTTGGGTTGGATGAATACATTTTTTATTTGTTTCCAGAAACAACTTTGTCACTGATTTTCTACGGATGATTTCATTTAGTTAGGCAGTTCCTGCTAACTGCAATTTTTTCTAAGATTTGTGAAATCTTTCAGTTTGGACATTTCAATCCCACTAGCAGCACTATTGTTTCAACACTGCAGGAAGAATATAAACATCTGTAAATCACCCTTCCTTCCATCTTCTTACTCTGTCTGCAAATAGCTTTCATTTGCAACTCTTCAGTTATGGATGACCCCTTCATGTACATTAGCAGATTTTTTCTTTAGATTGATAAATTATTTTAATTAAAATTATGGAAAATTTAGTTCAAGGGAGGAGAACTACCACACCAAGAAAGGCAGTCTCTTACTGTCATTGCTGAGCAGGCTAAGACCGTGTAAATCTACAAAGAAAAATGGTACAAGGCTTAGAAAATAAACCATTTGTACCAGTAAGCATACAATGGATTTAAAACTACCAAATAATTATTTTTTTTTACTATGAAAATAACTTCCTACAATCAGAAAATTAATGGAAATAGAGAGGTGGGATAATTCATGAATTTTTATTCTACTATCATTATCTGGTCTGCTTAATTCTGTCTTCAATTTCAATGATTCAAATAATTTGGTATATGGAAAAACAACCTACTACTCAATACCTTCACAGTGGGACAAATCTGAGTACTGGAAGGTCTGAAGTCCATGAGAGAAAAACATAACAAAGTAAAAGTCAGACAAATTCACTTAGAAGCAAGCTTTTAATTGAGTTGCTAATTTAGCATTTCCTCAAATTATGGCAAATCTCTTGACACCTTTAATTTATGAATATATGCCCTTCTTTGGAAATGCTTCAGTTATACATAAATCATGTATCTAATACTGGCCTAAAAGTATTCAATTCTACAGTTTATGTTAATCAGCAAGTCAAATTAGATAACCCAATTGTGTCTTCTAGAATTAAACACTCATTGACTATATAAATCTATTTATCATCCCATTGAATCAAATGGTTAGCACTTCTGCTGAAGTGTTAACTTCAAGAAAAAAAAAGTCATCAAATTGTATTCAGTAGGGTACTGATAAACTTGGTAGCACTGAAAAAAAATAATGTATACCAAAGCTATAGCAAAATACCAGTTTTTCAAGGATTTCTGGCAACATAGGTAAAAATACTAGTTGATGAGGGTGAGGAGAGCTCATTTAGCAAAATAGTAAACCCGTGTTATGATAATGGATTCTCTAGGATCATGGTGAAAGAGAGAGAATATACAGAGAAAAAGAAAGAAACAGAAAGAAAAATGAGACGAATTACCTGAACAGCGAATCTTAAAAATAAGCTTTCTTGTAATTGGAGAAAATTTAAGTATTCCATCTTGACCATCAGGCTGTCTTATACAGCTTTTCATTATTCAGGCAAAGCATTGTCACTAAAATGAATTCATCAGTGTAACAGAGATAAATGATCCAACATGGAACAGACAGAACTATCTTCCTGTTCTTATGAAGAAAATTGTCTCTCTGTACTATTATATCAATGACAAAGATGTCTGGACTTCATAAGCATTTCTTTCCATTTAGTCTGCCTTAAATATTAATGAAGCAAGGATTTAACCTCTCTATGCTAAGTTCAAGAAGGAGTTTAAAAGTACTAGTAAGGAATAGGACTGTTTCAAGAATAAAATAATCAAATTACTTAAAAGATATGTCTAGTTCTCACCATGTTGAAAGAATTAATAATGTTAAATAAAAAGGAGATGACTGGAAAAGAATCTGAAATACACTGAACCTGTATCTAATCTGTACAGTTTTTTCAAGAAAAAATGCATTTATGACATTCCTCAAAGGATTTTCTGTATGAATATCAAAATTTAAATCACGAACATAACCATCACTAGTAGTTCCAGAAATCTCAGGGTGAAGAAAGTGTTTCCAAAAATAATAATAAAAAAACCAACAAAAAAGCAATCCCAAATCCCACAGTACTAACAGTAAATTAACAGTAAAAGAAAGATATTTTGGCCATTTATTGCCAGATTGTATTTAACTGTGGAGGAAAAGAAATTGGATAATGGATTATCAGATCTCAAGATATCAGAGGTTAAGTTACCTACAGTATTTTCTACACTTTGTCTCTCCCCATTGCTTCTTATATTGAAACTGCATTTGCAATAGTAAATTGAAGCATAGTAGCATTTCAAATGAAGTAAGCATAGTTTCAAATGACAAATAGTAAAGACAGTTCCATTATTACTTTGCAAGCCAGGGTAGTAAGTACTGACAGAAAAATATTCTGAGTTACTCAGCTCCAAGATTCTGAACAGGGAATTTATTTGGTTTTCTTTCAATAAGCCTAAGTATGAATGCCAGACAAAACCTACTAGAGGAGAGCAAAGCTTACTATCTCACATTATACACTTACCTATTATGTTGTCCTTGGGTATTAGCTGAAGAGAAGTTGAAAATAAACAGGTGTATGTATTTATAGATGAATGGGGTAATGAAAACCAGAGGAATCTCTGTTCAGCATTTGATATAGCCGAAATCCCCATACTTTCTCCAGAATCGTTCACAGACTGGTATTTGACATTTGTACTGTTCAAAATGTTTGTCTTGATACAAGTTATGGCAAGTTTCTCTTAGCACAAACACTATGTAAGAGAGGCTCAGCCTTTGATAGGAGAGGCTACAGTGAAGAATCTCTAGGACAATTTCATGAAGTGATGCAAACTGTAGAAAGAGTAATTTATTATTGTCTGCTGTTAAATTGATGGAGAAAATGTAGGGATTTGTTCAAAGTAAAACTGCTTAACAGCTGGTTACACATGAGGAACCTTCACTAAGGCAGTTCCTCTGTTGTCACATCACAAGGTGAAACAGAAGAGACCTCCCATCTCTCTTTCAATTCTAAAAATCCTGAGGAAAAGAAAAACAACAACAAAAACAAAACCAAAAAACCAAAAATCCCCCAAAAAACTGCACTGGGAGGACACCATCCCAAGACCAATAAACAAAATATATTTGGGAGGACTGTTCAACAGAAGATTTTGTTTGACCACATCAGCAAATCCAGCGTCTATCAAAGGATTTAATGAAATAGAATTCAATGGCCTCAGATAATGCAATAATATGTAACTAAGAGAGTATCAGGTAGAAAATATTTCACAGAAGGAAAACTTACTGCTATTATAACACCCAGAATTGCCAGTCATGAGTTGTCCTGGGCACTATTCCAATAGCAAACTTAATAGATGTCCTAGTCCAAATTTTAAGAGCTCCCTTAAAATGTATGTAGGTCAAAACCCAGAGGCGACAGAGAAAATACCTAATCCATGTCTCTGAATGAAAGGGAATTGTTGAGAAGCAAATTAAAGCTAGACAGACTGGTGTTGCACTAAAATATTTTTTTAGGAGCAAGTAAAGAATTCATGTATTAATTGTATCTCTGCTGCAAAGGACACATCACATTTCCTAACAGAAACTTTCGATTAGTCTCCCAGCTCAGCAAGACTTTTCTGTTAATGGATGATGTCTCCCTCTTATTTAAGAAATTAGACCCTTTCACGACATTGTCTGCTTTAGTGCATAAACCCTTTCTCTAGACTTCTCACCAAAACACTAACAGATAGCATAGTGTACAAGAGGCAACATGCTATCCATTTAAAAGGAGTGACTCAGTTAAGAGAGGACCTTGACACCCAAACATCAAAACTGGGAGCATGTTTCTGAATAAGCAAGGAATGTAAAAAGAGGAATGTAAAGAATAAGAAGAGGAATGTAAGGAAGAAAATGACAGAAATAAGTTCCGAGAGTTAAATAAAAATGAAACAACTTTTTTTTAGAAAATTGTGCCAGAAAAATCAATATTGGATCTGAGAATGCTTAAGAACTTAGAAACTCCTATAACCATGCAAAGAAAGAATTAGTCAGCTGTGCAACAGCTCCACTCACATTAATTTACTGTATAGTCAGACTCAGATTCCTGTTTCTTCTTTTTTCTTTCTTTCTTTTCTTTTTAATTTTTTTTCAATTAACAGCGATGTGTAGGTTTAAGGTGAACAAGATTGCCATCAGCTCAGAGATCCTGCTCCCTGGCCATAGGTAAAGCTGACATCAAATGCTGAAGAGAAAAAAGAGCTAAACCTATATATATTTAGTTTTAGAGTATACTGTAAGATAGATACGCATTTCTTTTCCAAATTCTAAGGTAAAAAGAAAAAACTTAGATGAAGAAAAATGATGGAAGACCTGAAAAGGATGTAATTAAAATGTTTGTCTAACCATAGACAAAAAGGAGAGAAAGATACAATAGAGCTTTATCTGAAGGATACAATAGAACTTAATCTATCCATAAAATCAAGACTAGATAAAACAAATAAGTGGTCACAGGCACAACCAGCATAAAATATTCTTTGAATTCCTTCTTTCAGCTATGACAAATTTTTCCAAGCTTTTTATTTTTTCTTCTCTTTTTTAAAAAATATTATTTCGCACTGGTAGCACATAAGGAACTTATGAAACTCATACCTTCACACAGGCATTTGCTAAGTAAAAATTCACAGGTGGAATCCATTTTGCATAATATGATGTCTACACAAAAAAACTAGTTATCTAAGCTCTCATGAGTCAGCGGAGAATTCCATATGATTAGCAGGGCATAGAGAGCTATTCAGCTCAATCTAAACCACAAGATTTGAATCAGTGAATACCTGAAAAGAGATCAAGGTCTGGAAATTTTCTGGTTAACATTACCTAAAATTCTCAATTTTAATTTCTATAATGACTAAGTTCAGAATTAAGTAGTGGTTTGATTTGGGCTTAGTTGATTTATAAGCTTTTCATTTCTGATCCATTAAGGAAGATCTCCTACCTAAATTCCTTGAAATTTAAAATTTTATTGAGACATAGTATTTGGTCATCTGATCACATATGGGCTTATTCTTTAGATATTTACATTTGAGCAAACACTTTGCAGGCAACAGCAGAAAGAAATAATACAATTTTTAATCCGTTTTATCCTGAAGTGCATATTCACATCTGACCTGTGCGAACAGATCTATTTCTTCTTGTTTGCAACAAAGCAAGACTGAGGGTATTCATACAACCATAGAATATCTTGAACTGGAAGGGATCCATACGGATCATCGAACCCCAACTCCTGGCCCTGCAGAGGACCATTCTAAGAATCACACCACTGACTATCTTAAATCAGAATGTTTATGATATAGAACATTAACAAAAACCCTGAAAAATCCTGGAACACTGAAAAAATGAAAGATGTAAAGGAATTGGATAGTCTATTTGGTCAAGACATAAATTCTTTTAGATTTTGAATTAAAGCTGCTGAATCTCTAGTTACCTCGCCTTTAAAATATTTATTTCTATTTTATTAGAAAAACTATATTTACTTGTTTAATCACTAAAATCTTCACTGTATACACTGCAATGCACTGAACAAAAAGACTGACAATATACTTCTTCAACTGTTAGAAAAAAAGGGAGAAAATAAGTGCTAAAGCATTTTCTTTGGGAGAAAACAAAATTATCCATAATTTTTGCATGTTTGATTTTTCTCTCAATAGAGAGCACAAATATAACATATGATATCAATAACAGTGATTTGGGGATTTTTTTTACAAAATAGTCATAAATTAATTTTCAAAATTCAAATGCAAAGCACGGGAAAATTTGAATCATGACGTTCAACTTCGTAACAAGTGTCACTTAAGAAAGAATACTCTCTCTGGATGAGGAGCACTCAGAAGATTAGGGATATGAAAATTCCTCCAGGAATATAGATCAAGTTTCTCTCTGATCTGATCTTCTTCGCCTGTGCATTTTGTATTGCATGTCTGTTGAACTAAGTGGTGGAGAAAAACACCTCAGAATGAAAAAAGTTGTTGAAAAAAATTGTACTTTTTTTCCTGATAAATTAGATTAGGTTTTCAAAGAAATATCATTATATTTCAGCTCACATATCTTCCTACATAGAAACAAAGATAATGCACTTTTCTAGATGTTCTAAAAATCCGCAAATGCCATAACAGTTACAAGAGCAGTTACAACTATCTTCGTAACTGTAGTGTCAACACTGATACTTGAAAGTGCTTCTGTGGGTGTTAAATAGTTGGAGACAGCAGAACTAAATCCATAAAATTAAAAAATAATTCCATTTAACTGCTGTTTTTAAGCTATTTCCTTGATGGCAAAAGGACTGTATTAAAAACCAAGTAATTTAGAAAGGAAGGACCTTTAGAAGTTGCGCAGTTCAGTCCTTCCGTGGAAGCAGTGCCAATCCAGAACAAGATGTTGGAGGTCTTTTCCAGTTCAATGTTGGAGAATGGGATTCCAGAACCTCTACAGCAAGCTCTCCCAGTGCCTGATTGCTGTCAGAGTGAAAAAAATTCACTTAAATACTATAAATTTCCAGTGCAACATGTGACTCTTGCTTCTTACCTAGTTGCTACACACCTCTGAGGGAATTTGGCACTATGTTGTATTGTCAGACAAGCTTACAATTCCTTCCCAGTGCTGTGTCTTTTCCAGTCTGAACAAGACCTGCTCCACGAGCCTCACCTCACAGGGAAAGTGCTCCAACCTCTGACTGTCTTGATGACTTCTGCTAAAGTTTCTATAATATGTCAAAGTCTTTTTGGTACTGGAACAGTTCAAAACTACAAACAACAAGCTGCCTTGTTAATTGTTGAGTCCCAGTGGTCCAACCTATCAACATATCTTTATGATCTTCCAAATAACTTTTAAATCAAATAATTGTTTACAACTAAATTTGAAAGAAGAACATTTATAGATATTTCATTCTCTCATTGTCTGAGTTTTTGAAAAAATTAGCGGGGAGAGGAGGGATGTTGTTGTTTTGGTTTTTGTTGCTGCTGTATTGGTTTTGTTTTGTTTGTTTTTGGTGGGGTTTTGTCCACTTGTTTTTGGGTTTGGGGTTTTTTTGTGAAAATGACTGGCCAGATAACAAATTGAAAGTCCCCAGTTTACACGATGGAGGAAAGGGTACGGCATATTCTTACTGGCCATCAGAAAGTACATAGTATAATGATTTTGAGATACATAACTAAGTTTGCATACAATAAAAGATAACTAATCTAGTAGCACACAATGTGAGTGACCATCTGCACCACTGTATCTAGTATCCTTCTATTGTTAAGAAGTAGGTAAACTCTTCCACATAACTGAAATGTTCCAACTTCAAATAATTCACTTGCCTTGTCTTTTTTTAAAACTCTTTTCAAAGACTGCAGGTTGTGAGGAATCCACATTGGAACATGGTCTTGGCAGGACCTTTGACCCCATGAGGAACCCACACTGGGGCAGTCCTTCATGAAGGACTCTCTAGAACAGAAAGAATAGAATAGATTAGAATAGAGGAGAATAGAATAATTTCGGTTGGAAGGGACCTACTGTGATTATCTTGTCTGACTGCCTGACCAACTCATGGCTGACCAAATGTTAAAGCATGTTATTTTGTCTAAATGCCTCTTTAACTCTGACAGGCTTGGGGCCTTCATTTTTGCAATATATTAGATCATGTCTAAGTTGAGTCTGTTTTGCCTGTGATAGTAATTGGTAAGAGGTGTCCCTGTTCTTAACTTGACCCATTGGCTTTTCATCGTGTTTTGTCCCCCTGTCCTGCTGATGAGGGAGTGCTAGAGTGGCTTGATGGGCACCTGGCATCCATCAAAAGTCAACCCACCATACTCTTTCATGATCTTTATTCTACAAAGTTGGACGCCATCTTACGAACTCCAGTTACGTTTTTCCTTTCAACTTGAAAATAGCTATGCTTTAAGGATAACAGAGTTCAAAATTGCAAGGAAGAGGAAGGACTCTGCAATCAGATTGAGACATTGACATATGGCTCTTTATGTGGGAATGAATTCAGGAAAAACTAAGATTCCTGGAGCAATGCCCAGATTTAATATTCAGTGAGAATTTATTTTATCTTTTCAAATCATACTGAAAGATCTGTGATGTTAGATATACAAATTTCAGGGTTGTTTTTGAAAACACAAGCATTTCTTTGGTATAGAGCTATATTTTCTGTACTCTTAAATGGTTTCAGATGAGGACAATGACATCTGATGATTAAGGGAATTTACTAATTTCTTCAGCAATCAGAAAAAAAATATTTTTCTTTCGAACACAGGACTATGTAGATGCATATAGATATAGATACAGATATAGATATAGTTGTAGATGATATAGATAAAAAAAAAGTAGTTCAGTAATTTGTCTTCCCAGGCAGTTATAATAATCACCTGGTGATTTAAAAACACAAAACTAAATCCCCCAAAACTATAAATCAATTCATTTAATGAGAAGTAAATAAAATATTTGTATACAAATATTGTATCTGGCAATGTAGCCATTTCTGTGTAGCCAATGTGTCTGCATATTTTGTAATCTAATTGTAACAATTCATTAAGGAGAAAATCCCCAAATCTCACCTTTAAATATTTACATGATGGCAGTAGTCCTGCTGTACAGCGAAGTAATGGTAGAAAAGAGCATTCTGTCCAATAAACATTCAGCAAAAATGAGGCTGAGAGTACTAAAGCTAGTCCGGATTTTTTTTTAAATTGGAACAGGATTTTTGAGAAATGCTCCAAAGGACAATTCAACAGATGAAAGTATTAGGTAAACTGGACTAATGAGGATGTAGTCTAATCCACATTACAGTGATATAAGCGAAAAAAAATCTGATTTCAGTTCTCTGTTTTAATGCTCTCTGTTTTACATTTATTAAGAAAAAGAGCAAAAGGGATAATTCTTAAACTTTCTACCTGCTGGCACGCTTTTCAGAAAAACAGTTTGGCAAAATTTGATCATAACAACTGCATTAATAGGATAAGAGTCACTGGTTAGGAAAATAGTTGCAATGAATAATCCAGCCAGCCTTCCATCCTAGTATTCTTTTTATATTGTATGCAAAACTGAAAGTATTAGGTACTGGTGAGAAATAATAATGTACCAGGCAAAGGGAAATTACAGACAAAAATCCTAAATATTCTTGATATCATCAAGAGTAATTTTCAGGCAGTGACTTGGAGTGGAATAATACAGTAAACAAGTAAAAATATTATTTTAATTCTAAAATAATTAGTTATTCTATACAGTCTCTATTCTGTATATTCAAATTGCTAAAATGTCTTAACCAGACATTTCTTTCAACTTTTTGCTTATTAACATAAAAGGCCATATTTCTTTTCTTTGATGTTAAAGGTAAGAAAAATATTTCTATCATCTGTTTGGAAAAATCACACATTATACGTATGGTCTATAGTACCAAGTGATAGCATACTAAAGAAACATATTTCGTATGTATGTGCATTTTAAATTTAATGTGCATTTATAATCTTTTGATTTGAAATACAGAGTTTGGTCTTCAGAGCACATTGGTTCAACACAATGGAGGAATAACTTAGGAAAAGCAATTTGCAGTTCTTGACACTGTGACTTAACTTTAACAAAAATCACAATTGTACGCCCTCCTTAAACAAGAGATGCCATACTTTTTGTAAAGCATGTTTCTCTTCTATTCTCCTCATTTTGGGGAAGTGTAAGTACTGTCAGCCAGACTCTATTCCATTTGAACCTCTGTGTCAATTTTCCTATCCAGGTTGTCTAAATGTGTATATATATATATATATATATATATATATGTATATATAAT
>VZRR01004399.1:142242-239154 GCA_013398015.1 Oreocharis arfaki | reverse complement strand
TATGTATATATAATGTAAACATCTCTGGTATTTGTTTCTGCATGAGAGTAGGTAGAAAAGCAGTCTCTACAGTACATGATTTTTGATAAAATTAACATGAATGAGCATCATTAAGAATCAGATTTTGTTATTTCCTTTATTCCATCCCTTGAAAAATGCAAGTTAAGACTGTTGTTATTTAATCAGACTTCTGTTGTAAACTTAGCATCTGTTTTGNATATAATGTAAACATCTCTGGTATTTGTTTCTGCATGAGAGTAGGTAGAAAAGCAGTCTCTACAGTACATGATTTTTGATAAAATTAACATGAATGAGCATCATTAAGAATCAGATTTTGTTATTTCCTTTATTCCATCCCTTGAAAAATGCAAGTTAAGACTGTTGTTATTTAATCAGACTTCTGTTGTAAACTTAGCATCTGTTTTGATAATGTCACCTTCCTCATTTCATTCCTGACTCACCATTTTCTGTCACATTCAACAAATAGCTTCTCTCCTCTCTCAAGGTCCTTCAACATTTATCTTCCCCTCATAAACTTATACTATTTAAACACATTGACCTTTAAGATGTCAGTTTGTGCCCCCGGTCCTTTACTGATGCCACCAGTTAAATTTTCAAGGAAGCATGATGTTGCTTTGTCTCCTACAGCACCTGAGACTAAACCAGGCTTTGTTCTAAGATCTTTGTTGTATCTCATTTCAAAATATATGTTTTTGTGGCCCATATCCCACTCCATACAGAAAACAAAACAAAACAAAAACTGAGTAGACAACAGATAGAGAGATGGTGCACTGGGACCACTTACTACCCTGCTGAATGGGGCAGTTTGACTGTTTCCCTGCTTGTCTCCCATCTGCCTATTGGTTGAGGTTGGTGAGGGATGGGTGGGTAGAGACCTCAGCCACCCTGAGCATCACCCCAAAGGAGGAGTGGCCTGCCTGTAGTCATGATTTCCACTGTTTTCCATCTGGAGTCCATGTGGCCTTACTTTCATACTATTTTAACCACAGTCCCAGCCTTCCCTCGGGCAGCCAACAAGATTTCCCTTGCTAAGACAGAAATCACATTTTCTGTGCTATGCAATATGGCAGTGTTGTATTAGCACTGTCAGAACTGGTGGTGGTAGTAGTAATAGTGGCAGTAGCAGCTGTAGCCATCTTATAATATCCTAGTAAATATTAGTGTCCTAACTGTAGCCTTTGGCCTCCATTCATGACATTCAAAGCATACTGTAAATCACAAAGTTCTGTAGGGTTTCAGGATGAAAAAATCTTCTCAAAACCAAACCAAAGGAACAAACCCCAGTAATGGTAAGTTATCTTAATTCTATATTTGATAAGAAAACATAAAGGAAGCCCTTTGAATAAAATATGTAGCAGTGCTTCTTCAGTAGGCTTTGTTTATTCTAGAACAATATACTTAAACCAGGACAAAAATACATCTAACTTTTAAAATAATCTATGTCCTCTTTCCTCAAATGATATAATAGGTCTTATATACCATGAGTATACAGAATGATTCCTCTTGTCTTCAGAATTTTTTTAAAAATTAAAATTTTGTGTATTATACTTAAAATTAATATTACTCCAAAGACCTCAAGTGTTAGACATTGTACTGTACTGTCCTCATGATAAAATTGTTCACACTGAGTAGTGACTGATTAAAAATATAGAGTATGTTAAAAGAAGGAAATAGGACCAATCAAGCAATGAATATTCCACATGTGAAACTGTTTGTAAACAACTGACTGCTTTACTTATCATACTTGATCTCAGGCACATTGCTGAAAGTTAACTTCCCACTCACAGGCCTGTGGAATGAGACATTAATGCAAGCCTGACATCAGTTCACTGCCGGAAGAATTCAATCCAGTTTTAATACCTGTACTTAATCAGGTTTGATTACTTTAAGCATATATCTGAGATGCTGTCATAAAAATAAAATACACATTGGGAAGGTAAAAATACACCTCTTATATTCTAAAACACAAAATAAAATCAAAACTGGTGGAAACCTATTTTTTATCAGTTTTATCCTTCTGTCATAGATAAAAAGAGCATAGCTCAAGCAATGGAAACATAAGACAGCAATGCAATTTTTCACATTGATATATTTCCAGAGTATTTTCTGGAATATTCGTTCTGGAATTCAAGTCTTTCAAATTGCTTTTGGTATTTTATAATATGAATGATATTTCTTATTTCACTTCCCTGTTATTCTGTGCACTTTAATTGCATTTTCTCAGAAAAAAATTACTTACAAAATGCTATTTTGGGGCATTTTTAAGATATACAGAAACATCTTTATATAATTTAAAGCTTTTGAATTCAAAGTGTGAAAATCCTGTGATGATATGTGAAGTCATTGCAGATTTTTGTATTATGCTGTGAAGAACAGGGCTGTAAAAAGTTGCAACTTATAAAGTTATGATAAGAAAATATATATGCTTCCTATTTATCTGTTGTTGTTTCCTAACCTTAATGGTGGCCGACTTGATTTGACATCCAAGTGTGTGCCAGTGTGCATTTTGACAGAGAGAGATGTATAACAGCTGTTCTGTAAAATTATATAAAAACAAGAGTGTCACCATTGAAGAAGCAGAATTGCTGTGCAGGAAAAACAGTCACTTATTTAGAATTTGAACTGAAGATCACAGCTCTCCAAATATCTATCAGTTCTGCTACATAGTCTTTCCAACAACGCTGCTTCATCTAAATCTTCGTGGCCAATGATAAGTCAACCTAAATTGTTCAAAGTTTTTTAGGCTTTACAGAAAAATTGAGGGAAAAAGATCCGATGGAAATAAACACTCTACCTAGGACCGTCAGTCTATGGCTTCTCCTCTTCTTAGGAATGACACACAAAAGTCTTCAATGTTCTTGTGTAAATTTTCATAGCAGGATAGACCAATTTCCTGATTTGTTTCCAAATCAGGATTCACCACAAGCAAGGAAAACTTTTTTATTAATCTCTGATTCTTTCTCTCCATTTTAGGATTTTATTTCCTAAAAATAATGTTGGTGTTTTTCAGACAGGATTATATTTGACACTCTTAACTCTTGGGGCTTCTCATGGGTTTATTTTTTCAGATTTCATACTTCTGTGAAATGAAGTAGTGGTGTTTCTAATTTCAGAAGTAAAGGCAGTTAAACTTAGTATTTAGTATTTTGCGTTTTTGTGAACCAGAAAGGCACTGATGACCATGGCCTAACTACTTTGAAAGCCAGTAACAAATTGATTGCAAGTTGAAAATGTTTTCTTCACTAATGTTTATCTCAATTTTGGATCTGTAAATGTGGTTTCTGGAAATGTGCTTAACCATCCTGTGCAGCTGAAATTTAGAAGAATACAGCCTCTGTATTAAAAACAATTAATGAAATATTTAAAATGTATGTTTAAGAATAAAACCAAAAGATAATGATTTTTCCATTTATTAAGGGAATACATTTCCTCTCCTTATCTGTTCAGAGAATGTTATTTTTGTATCATTTTCTGACAAAATTTGCTTAAATTTTAGAGTAATAATGTATTGAATCATATGCTGAGTGCAGAAAACAGAATGCTGAGTTCTTCATTATTGATTTTCTAACTACACTAGACCAGACATTATTAGGTTTTCTGTAAGTTCTCGTAGTGCACTGCAGAAGCTTTCAGCTTCACTTTACCTCAGTGACTGATAGTCTTCAAAAGAAAATGAATGATATGGCATTCACATAAACACATCTGCAGCCTGATTTCTAAACATGTAATTTATCCTTACATATATAGTAAAATGATTAAGCATCTAAAGCATCTAAGTGGAAGACCAAGTAAATGCAATTCTTTCATACACAGCTTATGAAACATAGTATTTATTTCCTTCTGCTAAAAAGAAATCTAGGAGAAAAAACCCCAAAAATCAATTGAAAATATGAAGAAACTTCGAAACTTCAAAGCTATTTACGATACTGTCTGAGAGAAGGAAAAGCCCTAAGCTTCATGGAATAGAAAAAGGATCAAACACCTTAAGAAGTCAAGGGTTATTTCATTGGGATTGACTTTTTGCTGGAATGTATTTACTTAAGTCAGCTTTCTATTAACATAATTCATTTCTCAAAACATTTTTTCCCCTCATATTTATCAGTTCCTATTTCCATGGAAAGCTGGGTACAAGAAGCTAGTACTAGATTTTGATGTATGTGTCAGTCATTCTCTGATGTGAATATTGCATGAGCCTTATACAGACCAAAAATCTATGGCGGCAGCTGGGTTGAACAACTGCAGCCCAGGGATGGTTGATCACACTCATGGATATGTATACTTTTCGTGCTGTTTATCAACCTCCAGACCATGCCTCAACTAAATCTTTTGTTCACTGCAAGCCGCTTTTTCTATGCTCCCAAGTTCAGCTTGACACAGTTCCTGCCTTGCCCCTATTCCGTTTCTACCATACCTTTAGAAGTTATTCCAAATTCCCACTCCTAGACTTTGACACAACTAAATGAAAGAGTTATTTCTATTCTTCCCAATACTGTTATTCCATAGGCTAGGAGTTCCTTATAGTTTTCCTTTATTTTGTCTTTCTTGCGTTCAATTTGTCTACATTTATAACTTTTTAGAAAAATTGCAATTCAGTTCTGCTGAGTATTAAGGTTCAGAGTTTTGTGTTTGACTGTTTATTTCTCAGTCACATAAATTATGATTTAAGACTGGGTTCAACTGTCAATGCATAAAGATTGGAGTGAGGTCAAAGGGTTTTCAGCTCAACAAGTTTTAAGTTTGTTGGATGGTAGGTTGTGTACACCACTGAAATTTTGTCTCTAATATTTTGTATTCTGAGTGTTCTCATCATAATAAATAATGGGTGGATATTTACTGAAAACCTATACAGACTTGAGGGCAAAAGGTACCTGTTTTCAGAAGGAAGACCTAAAAAATTGCAAACTATGCCACTGCTTTCAAGGCAACTGTCTTTTAACTGTGTGTTTGTGAATGTAAATGGATCTTTTAAAACGGAATAAATTATTTCAGTGCTAAAAGTGGCTCACAGAAGAATGAGCATATTAAAAAAATTACAAACCTTCATTACAGGAAGTGTGTTCTTTGACAGACAATTATTCTTTAGTGGCTGAAGTAAATTGCTATCAGCCACTATGTTTCTAAGAGAAGCTAAAATATTTTACTTAAGTTTGAAAAGTTTAGAATTACGTCAACTGTACTAAACAAAAAAATCTTCTTAACTGACGCTGCTCGAACATACGATATGTAACTTGCATTAAAGTTTTGGAGATTTTTTTTTAAGCTACCTGATCCAGATTTCTTCATTATATGATTTCTTAGAACTTCTATTTAGCCTGTAAAGTGGTAAAGAATTTCTACTAAGTCTTTGAAAATTAAATTTTACACAGCATCTCTTTTTCTCTTTTGCTTACCTTTAAGCACAATTCTTGCACAAGACCTGGACTACACAATAGCATCCTCAGTAATATTTTAATTGCACGGTGCTGGGAAGAAGCTGCATATGATTATGGCTTCATCACTTGCATAAAGTATATCATCTTGCATTTATTGATACCCTATTAAGTATTATTATAAATAATTTATTATCTGTCTCTCCAACAAAGAACCAGACTGCATTCAATGGTACAACATTTTTTCTTGTCATGTGTGCTTGTTTACTTATCATTGGGGTAGCTTTCCCAGACCTTATATAATATATTGAAAATTCTGCTGTGGCAGTAAGGATCACATAAGTTGCAATAAAGGCACTTTTATGTGCAATCCATTTTAAGACCCCTGTACTGTAGCTATGTAGATTTCTTAAAATCTCTACGATTAAATATATCACTGTTAAGATATTCTCTGTGAATATCTTGAAACAATAACAAATGCCAGTTTGGAAATTTATATTTTGAAGATTCAAAAATATGTTTTAAACATACTTTCACGTCATTCTTTCTATGTAGTTCATGAGAAAGGAACCACATACACTAATTCTTTGAGTAACCTGAAATGAGACGATTGGATCAAATTTTGGTTGGTTGGTTGGTTGGTTGGTTGGTTGGGTTTTGTGTCAATGTAGAATAAAATATAAATAACCAGATAAAGAAACAAACTGACACCAGATAAAGAAATACAGACTGAAGAATTGGGAACATCACGAATTTCAGAAAAGGGGAATTGCAAAGTCGTGCACCTGGGGAGCAACCCCAGGTACCAGTATATGCTGGAGGCTGCACAGCTGAAAAGGCTGGAAGAACCTTGGGATGCTGGTGGGCACAAAGTTGAACGTGAGCCGCCAACGTGCCCTTTGGTCAAAGACAGAAAATTGTACCTTTGACTGCATTAGGAAGAGCGTTGTCAGCACACCAAGGGAGGTGATCCCTCCCCTTTGCTTAGCACGGATTAGGCCAAACCTGAAATGTTGTGTGCCTGGATCCTCAGTAAAAGAAAGACACAGGAGACAGTCTAGTGAAGGACCATGAAGATTATTAACAGTCTGGAGCATCTCTCGTATGAAGGCTGAGACGGCTTGGAGTATTCATCCTGGAAATAAATAGTCCCAGAACGGATCTCATGCACGCAAGTACTTGGAGGGAGGGTGCAAAAAAGACTTCCAGGCTCTTTCAGTGGTCCCCAGTGACAGGATCAGAGCCAATGGGCACGAAGTAGAACACAGTAGATTACTTCTGAACGTCAGAAGACACTTTTGCACTGTGGGGGTAGCCAAGAACGGGCGCAGTTTGGCCAGGCTGGTTGTGGAGTCTCCATCCTTGAAGATATTCAAGAGCCATCTGAACATGGTTCTGTTTAACTTACTCTAGGTGGACTTACTTAAACAGGGGGATGGAACCAGACTCCATCCTGAGGTTCCTTCCAACCTCTGCCATTCTGCAATTCTGAAAATATAATTAAATGCTATACAGGCAGTAACTTAACAGTTCACTACTAAGTGACATAGAACAGCCTTTTACTGATCATCATAACAACCTCCTAGATGATATCTCATTTCATTTATTGTTTGGGAAAATATAATCCAGTAATTATATATATGCTCATGCCTTTCAGAGAGTCCTATGGAGTCTTCCAGAACTTCTAAACTACAGTGTGAACTGTAATTTGTTTTTTTCAATTTTGACTTTTTTCTATCAACTAAGGCTTGGTACCTTTATGCTGTGACTTCTTGTGTTAAGAAGAGCTGCCTTCTGTTTTCTGATGTTACAATGTTAATCAGCAAGAGGGTATAGTTTTAGGTAAGGGGAGAAATATTTTCTTCTTAGGAGACTTCTTCAAAGAAGAAAACAAACCTCTAAAATTGTACAAAAGTAAAAGTGCTACTACCTGGTTTTTTGTTAAAGTACAAGTAAAGTGATTAGATTTTTGTTCTGGGCATTTTGCCTTGAAATTTGTTATTGTGTTGCTTTTAGTCCTTGGTCAGACTGAAGATGGGCATTCTTGCCTCATGATTTATACATGTTAGCATTCATATATTCCCTTATACTACTAGTAATGTTTAATAAAAAACCAGCTTATTAATTTGCATTTCTAGGACTTTTTGGATGTTGAAATGTAAATGATTTCCCGAAGAATTAATTCCATTAATATTCTTCTGGGTTTTTTCGAGTTAAAAAAATTTTTCTTATAGATCATGAATACACATATAAAAAGTATTTCTTGATAAGAAAAAATATGAGTTTGGTAAATACTTTCTAATTCTGAAATATTGTTTTCTTTAGCTTTCTTGCTAGAATTTATTTCTGCTGTTCAGTTTGCTAACTTTTTCTTCCTATGGTGTACTGCTCTGAGAAAAAATGCCTCCAATAAATTGTAGTACCTGAACTTACTAGAGAAAAAAAAAAAAGATTTTTTTGAACAAAAAATGCTAAAGAAATGGTTTTCTATGGTCTTGCACAATGGATCCACCTGCCAAATTCAGAAATTTTCATAATAATAATAATAAAATCAAAAAGAATAAATACTTCAATGAGTTATTGTTCTGTTCGAAGCCTCAGTTGCTCAGATTCACCTATTTCTTTCTGATTATTACAGCCTCTGTATCTATAGCATGCATGAATAAAGACAGCTTTATTGCAAAATTTTGCTTTAACTTTTCTTGATTTAGTGTATTATTGTGATAATGGTAAAAGTATAATGTATAATAAAAAGTAAGATTTTGCATGGTGTTTCACATTCAACTCAGCAAAGGCAACATCAGTCCCAAGGACTTCTGAGAATCCAGGGCAGGGTGAAAAGTAGCTTGAAGCCCCCTGTACACTGATGGTTTAAATGCCTACAGCCAGTGCTGAAATGTAGGACCTGAGTCACCTACCAGCAATAAATCAAATTATTTTTTTGTAATTACTTGACACTTAAGCATGGTCTAATCAGATTGCTAGAGAAATGCGGTAAATTTCAAACACTAATATTGCTCTTAGAGGATGCTGACAGATGGTCAATAACATGTACTCTTTCAGCAATGGCACTATACCTTCTTGGGCCTCACTGCAAATGTAAGTGGAATATGATCAAAGGGTAGTAAAGCTTGTCGTAGTGTGCCCAGCATGTCCATAGTTACTCATATGCACCCTTACAATTGTTGTAGAGATTTTTGACAGTAGGTTCTCACCTCCACCAGATAGATTTATTGGCAAAAACCCGTTATGTCACCTGGTAGCTCAAGCTACGTGCCTCAAAAGAGGGGCCCAGAACAAAGAAAACCCTCAGCAGCTATGCTCTTACAATCTAAACTCCCCCTCCCCATGCAACAGTCTGGACCAATAGCAATATTAGGATCTGGGGTCTTCTCCCTCTTCATTGGCTTGCTGTTTCATTACCAAGGGGTCATCACATGGTCATCTTCTCTTAGGTTGCTTTCAGTGGGGGTTTCCATCAGTTCTGTAGTACGTATTATTGTTGCTGTTACAGTTTATGCACCACAGTCTATGAGCTACTCACTCTAGCTACTGTTTTTGAAGCAGTATTTAAGCTACAGCTTAGTCTGTTCTAGCTATTATTCGATTGTTACTCCAGGTTTGATCCCTCTTTGACTTAAACATAGCCATATAGTTCAAATAAAGTTCAGCTTGCTTCCTAACATTCCTAGCTACTTATGTCAAGCAAGCACTTAGCTATTTTCAAGTAATATACAATTTTCCATAACGATCTTGTCAAATTATGTCGTAATTTCAAGAAGCACAGACTTCCATCTACAAATTTGGTATAAGAGGCAATTTGGAAACCAAGAGCTGAGACTCTATTCAACATGTAGTGCCCACTTAGTTTCCCTACTTCCACCTTAATCTCTCAATACATTAAGCAACAAACGATGTAACAAAGGTAGGCAGAAAAATATTTTTTCTCATCACTTTAATGCATGAAAGGGCTATTTCTTATACTGTAAAACCTTATTGATTATACTTTATAACTTATCTAATCTTGGACCTTCTCTGAATAGATTAAATATTGAAGACTAGTTGCACAAAAATCGTCTTTTCCTTAATTGTAGCTAGAACAGTTACATCACTTCCAAAGTGACAGAATTTTGTTAAGAACAAATATATTTTTATTACTTTGATGATGATACATATTAGTTAACCACTGCTGAGCTATACAAAGGGACAGTATCGTCAGATGTTAGCACTCCATGTAAAATACGGAAGCACTTCTAGCTTATCAAGATAAAAATAAACTGAAATTACTCATATAGTGTATGTGAATAAAATTACTCCTAATCAAAATGAACTGCCCACATGAAAAGCCCAAATCAACAATACAAAAAATGGAACTAAAAATAATTATGACAGCTATACTTTTTCTCTATGGAGCATAAATATTTAGTACAGTAAACAGCTAAATATGAACATGCCTTCCCAATGACACAGTTTGAATCTAACTTTCTTCTCCAGTCAATCTGAATTATATTACTGGGAGTTTAGAGGAAATTATGCTGCACTCCACAAAAAGTTTTATCTGAAACTCTTCCATTTTCTCATATTCTAAATAAATGTTTCATGTTAGCAAGGCTTAAACATTTCATTTTGCATTTTGAAATGTGTCTTCTGCTTCTTTGCTTTTAGTATTACAATTGTTAATACCAATATTGAAATTAATCCTTAATCCCAGAATAATTTATCTGGGAAAAGACCTCTCAGATCATTGAGTCCAACCTTTGACCAATCACCATCTTGTCAGCTAGACCATGGAACTAAGTGCCATGTCAAGTTCTTTCTTGAACACAGCCTGGGGCGATGATTCTACTGCCTCCCTTGGCAGCCCATTTTAATGCTTAACAACCCTTTCCACAAAGAAATTCTTCCTGATGTCCAATCTAAACCACCCTAAGTGGTGAAACGAGACCCATAATATTTGGAGTTGCCAATTTTTTCAGGAGGAAATTTTCTCGTAGTATTCTTGTAGTTTGAATTGTGTCAAGTAATGTGTGGTGTATTCTGTTTCTGTTCAGTATAAACAAATCCCCTCTCCCTAAATTTTATTTTTTAAACAAAAACTTTATTTCTTCATATCTAGTATAAAATTCTTCAACTTTGCCCTCGGTTAAACCAATAGCAAAAGTTATACTGACTCTGACAGACTAAGCATTGCACCCTAAGATCTATGTAGATACTTCATGATATTGTATATGGATATAGTAACCTTCATCAATGCACAAGTTCTATAAATATATATATTCTATTTATATTATATGCATACATATATTTTAATATGTTCACATCATGTATACACCCACACAAATAAGAAATTTCCAAAACAAAATAAAATTAAACAAATAACAAAACTCTGGATGTTTTAAGGACTCCGATATATTAGGAAGAGAATAAAAAAAGAAAAAAACAATGCCCTATAATCCTAATCCAGATTGAAGATTAGAATACAACAGAGAAGGGGAAAACAAAGAAGCAAACAATAAAAAAAAAAAAGACAAGTTAAAAAAATAGACTCCGCTTGAAACTGGGATTTCCAGAGTTTCACGCTTGGGCAAAATGAAATGAAGCACTGGCTTGACAATGTCCATGCCAGAATTCTCCAGTGAGAGCCTGTTCATTCTGACAGAGGGAGAATGCAACTGAGCAGGACCCCCAAGGCGGTGAGCGGCAGGTCCAGCACTCAGGCTCCCTGCCTTTGTGCCAAGCCAGAGGCCTGAGTGCCAGCACAGGGCTTCCCTCCAGCTTTCTTTGCTCAAAGTAGGTTATGGTTGTATGGCTCCCTGCCTTGTAGGCTTATGTTCATTTTGTTTTTTCCTCTGCAAGCAGAGAATGAAAGTGACAAGACCATTCCAGGAGGCCAGCCAAGAAGATGTCAGTGTATTTTTCCTAGCTGGGCATAAAAGTGATGGTAATGATATGATGATTTTTCGTCTCTGAAAATTTCCCATGCACGCTTCGTTCATAAAGAGGCATTTTCTGTTTTAAAAATATGTCAGTGAAAAGAAAAAGAGTAAATTAAAGATTTTGAAGTAGAGAGACAGGCAATTGTTCCCTACATGAATTAAATATTAAAGAAATTACTACAAGTCTTTTTGTTTTGTAGAACTCAGGCCTCACACTGATGGGCTTTGTTGTCTGGGTTTTTTTAAGAGAAAATAATTGCCGTATTTGCAGTCTCCATTATAGCAGGCAACTAAATTGCATGATGAAGACATACTTAAAAAATAATTATGCATTGTTATCACAGACATTCTGGACTGCATTTTCATAATATGTTCAGCACCCCAGTTTTTTCCTGAAAACAGCCTTTTATGTTGGCCAAGACAAGTCACATGATAGGGATCATTGCTTTGCAGCTTTAGCTCTTTGGGCCACTCTGAGTTCTGTAGGCAGAAACTTCCCCTAAGAAGGGAAGCACAAATGATTTGCTGTTTTTTAGACTTACTTAAAGCCAATGCTAAAACAGGCTGAAAAGGGGTCTTAATGTTTGTCAGGAGACAAAAGTCTAAGCAACATACCCGTTATTTCTTTCATCTTTGTTTCCCTTGCCGTTTAACTAACTCCAGAAACTGCTTCTCTTATGCTTTTTTGAACTCAGACCGGTGGCAATTTATCACTGTGTTTTTCATTGCATAACTATATTTGAAGCACACTTCAGCTAGCTCTCTCAAGGCCATTTCAAGCATTAAAAAACATATGCACTAGTATTTTGGAAAGAATTGTATATAGTTTCAGTATTCTTTAATATCAGTTTTATTTTCCTTAATCATAACTCTACATTAATTTTTAATTTTCTTCTGCCAATTACCACTGTGCTGAAACTGGAAATGACAATTATAGGACTGAGGAATTTGTCTTCATTCCATATGTTCTCCATATCCTCAGTGCATTTAACTATCCTATTATGTACTGCCTATTGACTTATTTAACAGTGTTTATTTATGCATATGTAAGATATTTCCTTGAATTTCTGTTCTGTGTTCTGATTAATGTTAACACAATATTTTGTAGAAATACACTTTTATTGATTCACAATCTTTTCAAAGATAGCTGTTTTGCCTTTGAAGACCTTTTGTTCAGTGTCTCTTCTAATGTCTCTTTCCTATGCACTTTCCTATTTATCCATATTTTGTTACAGAATGTTACAGAATGTCTCTTTGCTAGAATACACAGTGAAATCACATTTCCATGTATTAATATACATTCCAGGACATAAAACATTGTGGTATACATACCAATTAATGAAGTTTAGAATAATCGCTTACTGATTTTCATAAACCTTCCAGTATTTCTTATTAGCTCAGATCTACTCAGATCTTTATTTTGTGGAGAGAATGGCACTGGCGTATTCACATGCATTACCTTACCATTGCTGTAACATTATAAAATAACATAGGAATAATGGATTCCATTTTGGCAGGCAATGAGATGAGTCAGATAAACATCACAGTGGCCCATCAAAGGGGAGGGGTGGCTTTATAGCAATCAACTTTTAAGAAGAGATAGTAAAAATAAAGTAAGACAGTTGTATTGAAATTTTTCAATTCATTGTTTCAGGCTAGGGCATTTTCTGGGGTGAAAATTCACAAAATTCAAAACTCGAGGGACTTACAAAGGCTAACATCTAATTTCTGCTTTGAATCAGGTAGAACAGGTACTGGAATATGGTAATCAGCCATAATCTCAATACTGTAGAATTTATCTTTCATTTAGCTGTTTATAGAGAAATGAAGATATGCCAAAGAAGAATTTGACATTTTAAAAGAGGCTGGTGCTATAATTTGATGAGCAAGAAGCTTGCCTGCTGTGTGGGATAGAGTCTGTGGGAGCCTAATCTGTCATAAACAAGCATATTAGTTGCTCCCACACTCAAGTTAAATGTTCTAGCCAGTGGGTTATTGTCTGGGCGTTGGGTAGGCTGAGAGCGTATCTATGATAACCTTCTCAGAAATACATTCTCCAAAAGTGTCATTTTGATTCTACATCAGAAAGGTAATAAAATATTTTGAAACTACATGCTTTCTCTTTTCTTTTATGTAACTGGAAAATGTTTTTCTGATCAGGACTAGAAAATAATACAATTCTCACATTCTTTCCTCAGTTTGTCAATTGTGGAACAGAGTGAAAAATAATCTAGGTTACTAAAGTTTATTTCAGGAAAAAACACCATGAAACAGAAATAAAAAATCCAGCCAAAAAACCAATCAAAATCTAACCAAACAGTTTTGCTGGCCCTGCTTTCATCTGCAGACAATGGGAAAAAAATCTTAATTGAGTGGGCATTTGTTTATAATTAAATGCATCTATCTAAATATAGAAAGATACATATCTATAAAGTATATATAAAGAAAAATATCCACAAATAGGTATTTCTACAACCTGATACGTCTGGGAATTCCTTGAAATCAGTAGAGAATTCACTGTTTGAAGTTTATTCCATGTGGAACATATTTAGATATAGTAAAAATGGATGTAATGAAAACCTCTAGCTTTCCCTAGTTAAATCAAACGATTGGTTTAGTTTAACACTAAAAATAATTGTATTACCATCTGTGACTTTTGACCATTGAAATTAGACATTATCATACTTTAATCACATATAATTCTGTCTATATTAACAAATAGTGTGACACAATATCATATAGTGAAATAGTTATTTCTGAGAACAACACAGCCATACTATATTTTTGAACATTACTTCAGTTTAGCTGTAGTCTGCTCCTGTGGACTGAATGACCATAAACAGTTGAAATATGTTAGAGGATGTTCAAGGCATTTTTCAGGCTAGCATCATTCAAAAAAGAAACCAGTTTCCACACTCAACAAGAGTTGAGTGGGAACCAAAACACAGGCTGTTGAGGACTGCTGGGAAATTAACTCCAAAACTGTGCCCAACCTTCATAAAGGGCAATCATAATGGACTCAAGATAAGAAAAGAAGAATGATATGACTTATTTCCTAAATTAAAGGTTTCCTCATACCTAGAGAAATCTTGTATTTAGTGAAGATATAGGACACATTTGTTGCTGTGATAAGCAACTCAAGGATTTATCCCCAGTTTCAGGAATTCCTGAACTTTTTAGAGAAGGAAAATCCACCAGTATCTGCTGAGGGGAACACTCACATAGCAAAAATTATGCCATGTGGAAATGGGATTTTTCTTCTTCCTTACCTCGGTTGGAGCAGAATTTAAAATTAAAATAAAAATGCTATGAAAAGTCTGCTTTTTAAGTGATTCTCTCCATCACTCCCGTTTACCATGTACTAGTCCATATTGCAGAGCAGTTTCAGAGTTTGAGAGAGGAATCTTCTCAGATGAAATTGTAATGAGACTAAACAGTCAGTTTGTCTGAGACTAAGCTGGCTGAAGAATTAGCGTTATCAGTACTTAGCTGTTATGTGTTTGGTCATAAGAAGATGCAAAATTGTAAACTGATAAAGCTCTTCCTCTACCCAGGGCTGAAGTAAAAAAAGTTAAAGGAAAGCCAATAAACTTTAAAAGTGAGTGACTAAGGGAGATACCCAGCAGCTAAAAAAACAAAACAAAACAAACCCAAAAAACCCCAAACAGCGCTTTATTTAATGGATATTTTTCAACAGCACTTAAAATTATGTCTAAAAAAAAGAAAAAACATTAATAACAGGGAGAAAAATACTGCTCAGCTGTTCAAAAACTCATCTAACCTGTCATGTTGTTTTGTGATGCCAGTTGTAAGTGGGCATTCATCTGTATCACCCAATAGACTTCCCTTTTTACTTTCCCGTTCCACACATCTCTTTGGCACGTGTGATAAATTTACTTGTCTGACCTTATTCAAACATATCTTGAAGATGTATTTTGTCTTTGAGCCTTTAAAAAAAGCCTCAAAAAGATCAAATTCTCTAGCGTACAAAACATATTAATATAATGACACTTGCATTATATGTTCTGCCCTTAATGTACCCTTAAGCTTTTGGTTATTGTAGAATTTGAGGATATCATTCAAAACTGGAATATATAAAGTTTAAAATACCTTTCCTAGGTAGGTATTATCTCTATTATGCAGAACGTGGTGGTACAATCTTGCATAGGATTTCTGTGACATGATTCTATTATAGAATATACTCCAAATCAGGAAAGTATAGAGAACACCATAAATGTTTACTTCATGTTCTGTGTGTTCCATTGAATTCTAATAATTCCTGAAAACCCTTTAACAGATTTAGACCTTTTTACTGATAGATGTAGATAGCCAGATAATTATACTGGGAAATATACTATACACTCCTTCAGATATGTTTCATATTCTGAAGCAAAGTCATAATATGTGACAGTATTCCTACACTGTCCTGGACATTAGCAGCCTTTGTTTGTATTTCCTTGAATGATGTAAAGGTGGTTTTGTGATAGATCCATTTATTCAATTTCCTTCTTGTGGAAATTATTTGTTTAAACAGTAGCTCTGAGGTGGAGTTGGGTTTGTCAGTATTCAGAACAGTCAGAGAAGTCAATGAGCGTAAATTTAAAAAAAAAAAAGGGTTTCAGACTGAATGTAGGGAACACGTCTTTCGCCATGCCATGTAGGCAATCCAGCAGTGGTGCCAGTTACTCAGAAAGGTTGTGCAGTCTCTGTCCTTCATATTGTTGAAGATCGAAATGCTTAAAGCCCTGAGCAACCTGGTCTGAACCACAACTGACAGCTTTGAGCAGGAGGATGAATTCAAGATGTCCTGAGGTTAGCTCAAACATGAATTATACCATGATTCAAAGTTTTTGCATTTTTTAAAAGTCACATAATTGAAATCAAATAGTATATCTACTCTTGAAATTAAAGCACAACATAGAAGGCTTGTATGGAAATAAAGATACTGTGTGTACCGTCTATTTCTTAAGAAACATAGAACCAATCAGAAAGCTAGGTTTGTTGTGGAAAAGCCTGTGACGTGGGATGCTGCCAATACAGTTTTGATAAAGGAACATGAGAACAAATGAAATCCAGTGGCAAACCATCATTAAAAATTTGAATTATTTTCTAGACCATAGTGAAAAAGGAAAGCCGATGAGGCTCCCAAAGAGATGTCCAGCTATCTATGTAGGTTTATTGGCTGTGACACCTGTTCTCTTCTTGTGTCTTAGCATATCAGTGAGAAAGAAACAAACAACTACTTAGGAGAAAAGATTTCCCTGTGCTGACTAGTGAAAATAAGAGGAAAATAGAGATACTTCGAGGCAAATTAGAATACACGGAGAAGAAAGCATCAAAATCCATCACTTTGCTTATCAAATTCATAAGAAAAGTTGAAGATGAGACTTAGAAGGAACCCAGCGATCTCCTAGTTCAAAAGATTTTTATAAAAAAGCAGTGACATTTTCTTTTTTTTATGCCTATTCTAATAAAAATTACTAAAAATTTTGCAGCACATTGGAGATGCCAAAAGAATTTGGCTTAATTAGCTAGAATAATTGTTACTCATACAGTATTGAAGTGCGCTGAGAACTATGTGTCCAAATATGGTGGCATTTTCATATTAGTGTTAAGTAGGAAAAATGTTGAAAGTCAAAATATGAGAAATGAAAACGGAACTAAAGTAAAAGGGAGGAATAAACCCAGCTGTCTTCAATGAATATGGTAAAGACATTGACTGAAGAAATTAGCTCTTCATAACACCTAAACCCTTAAAAAGACTGACTGAGAAATGGAGGAACAAAAAAAATCAATGAAAAAGCAGTTTGATAGCCTTATCACCAAGAAGCAATACCACGAATGGCTAAAAAATTTGAAAACCTCAACTCTCTGTGAAGATAGATACGTTCAAATCCAACTTAGACATAGTTCTACTTGGTTATAGTAGGCATCAGGTTAGTGACAAAGAAATTACACGTCAGGCGGCATTGAGTGTCATTTTATTCATATTTTTAAGTGGAATAGTTATTCATCCCTCTTGCAGGGATTTCATTGCTCATCTCCTCTGGGAACCTGCTACTCCACTGGTAAGGGTATTTACTCTTTGAGTTGGTGAGCAGCAGCAACTATCAATTGATGACAAACACTTGTTAAGGTGTAGAACAAGAAAAAATGGCCTGATTTTCAACAATGAAAACATGCATATTGAAATATAATGAGCAAAAAGCCTTTTCCAAAAAATCGAAAAAGTTATATTCTCACTGATGGCTTTTACAACTTAGTGAGCATCTGGAATAGCTGATATATATTATAAATCTTCTTTGGAGCATAGAGATGGACTGATGTGTGGGCTTATAAAATTGAATTTTGTAAATTATGATGAATATCATTTGTGTTAACAAAATACAATTGTGTAATCCTAAATGTTGGATTCACATAAGTACTTTGTATTTTTTGCAAGTTTGTGTGTTAGTTTTTTGTGACTTATTAAAGCTCATCATTAAATATAGACTACGAGTCTGTTCAGTGGAATACGGGTTATGCCATCTGTGCTATGCAGATGTCAAGGAAAGGACTCTGCTTTGTGGGAAACTGTCCTACCCATGAAAAATCTCCATCCTTGGGAGTTGAGGGCAAGTTGAGGGAAAGAAATCCTGTATTCCCCTTTTATAGATTGTTCTTTACTTTGCCTCTGAAGCTTATGAAATAGGATCCTTTCGTTGACAAAGTTTGCTCTAGGTATTTTACTGAATGACCAGTGGTGAAACTGCCAAGGCATAAAGTTAGAAAATTATCCAGTTTATTCTGGGGTTCAATTTTCCTGGGTTGGATTCTTAACAGCAAATTGTTGAATTCTGAACTAATCACTGCCTGCTCCATTTTATTCAGTGGAGAAAGATAGATACATCCAAGAGAGATTCATCTTGGCTCAAGACGACTGTCTAAACTTAATGAGACAGATTGTCCTTTGTAGGTGTCTATTTATTTTCACTAAGCTGCAAAAAGTGCCCAGGATTATTATTTTAGCCTAAGATAACTTATTGGTTGGTGTCTAAATTTAGGTGAGATAAATCCTACCTATAATGCCTTTTTCATTTATTTACTTTACATTCTGGTGTAAATATTTTCATATAAATGAGAAAAAAAAAGCATTGTAAGCTGTGGCGTAATATAAATTCTAATGAAGGCATTGAGAATCTTACATTTGTTGTCTGTGAGATTTGGATTAGACAAATAATTTCCTCCTTTGATGGAGTCCCTGGAGAGTTCTCATTAATCTAATTATATGTGGAGTTTGTAGGCTCTAGACATTCTCTCCTCAAATCCATCTTTTCCTTTATGTACATGCCAAGTATAGGCTCTAGAGATGAGACTCAGCCACATGGTTTTAGCTGCCTTAAAATCATGTGGACTAAGCCAGTCATCCAGGCTTATTCAGTATCAATGCAGAGACACGCTCATGCCCAGGGGGCAGCCCCTCTTAGATAAGAGCCTTAGGGATAATTTGCCTTCTGGAAGTGCCTGCCTTATTACACAACAGAAGCAGGGCAAACAATTTACATGATTTTTCATAGCTTCACAGATGCTTAACAGATGAACAGAAGAGGCAGACTGGTTCATTCTCAATGCTACAAAATGAAATATTTTGTTATAGTGGAAAGTGAAGCGAGACTGCAGACTTGAATTGAACTAATTGTGGGTGAACTTTTTTTTTTTTTTTAAATCTGATACTTGTAAAATATCTTTTTACTCCCAAGAAAATAATAACTAGATTTTCATTAAATTTGCACTATTTGATTGAACAATGCTGCAAAACTAATAGCAAATTGCCAGCTACAGGAATATTCTGAAACACCTCGGCTCAGCTGCTTCATAGCAAGCTTGCATTCAGGTGATTATTCACCTAACTTAGCATCTCAATGCCTCTTGTTTTAGTAGTTGTTATGAATGAAAGAAGAAGCAATGTGACCATACTGTTAACTGAACATTTTCACTGCACCACTTGAGTGGTTGCTTGGCTTTTCAACTAATTGTGAAAATTCTCCTTGTTCTAGTCCATCAGCAAGAGTAAAAAACCCTCACAGACCTAAATAAAATCAAAGCTTTATTTGCAAAAAGCCAATGTAGGCCTGGGCAAAAATAAAGATATTTATTATAGTTTCATAGTAATCTTGGTCACTTATTCTACTGATGGAAGCACTTGCAGCATGAGATGTCGTGCTGGTCAATGATTGCTTGGTAAAGATTACTTAACAGAAATTCTCTCACACTGCTGCCATTCACTTTTTGGATAGAAGAAATACTGTCTTGAGAGAAGTAGATAAATTCTGTTTTATATTACAAAGGTAAAATAGTATTTCCTCTTGTCCTTGAGGGTAGTTTTATGTGAAGGTAGGGCTGGTACAATGCGTGATTGAGCTGATAGATCTGAGCCTTAAAAACTGGTTAGAATTGGTCCCCTGGACTCGTGTGTTTCCAATACTGAAGAAGCTATTCAAGCTATTCTTGGCTGCAGCTTGTCAAAGCTCACTCTTTCCTTATCTCACCAGCTCTTCCACTTGGATCTTTATAACATGTTTTTGTATGGGTGCTACATAATCACAGTCTGGTGTGTGTTTGCCTAGTTAGTTTTCTGACTGTTTGCACCTCAAACAACTGCTGCACAACTAGACAATTTCAATCACATTCTCCTTTAAATTTGGCAAATTCCTGGTCTTTGAAAGGTTATTAAGTTTCTGTACTTTTTTGTGAAAGATGACAGCCAAATAAAGGATATACTCCCAGCCGAGCTGTTCTTGAGAGAAAATCTGCAGTATAAACACAACCTTTATTCAGTGTAGTATAATCCACACAGAAAAGAAATCATGAACACTTCAGATAAAGGGAAAGCTTTAGACTGGACTCCTCTTAAGCACGGGCATAAGGATCAAATCCATGGAAACCAGGATTCACTAGCTGAGCACTCACAAAATTACCTCTTCTTTCTTCCCTCCTGGTTTTCTCATCATGTCCTTGGGCTTTGGTTTGAGTGGCTCTATTTTTTTGATTGTGTGATTTTTTGTTTGGATTTGTTCTTTTTGGTTTTCTTTTTAATTTTCCTGCTCTAGCACTGTTTAAAGGCTGCTTTGCCATTTTCAGTGTGAAGCTTAGTTTTCCTCTAAGTAAGTGGAAGTTTTGTCCAGACATAAAATGCATTATTATCAAGCTTCTTTTTAGCTCAAATGAGCCATTTCTCCCATTAATTAATTTATACATATATGGCGTGTATACATGATGGATCCTAGGGTTTTACTATATGCTGTGCTGTGATCTCGCATTTCTAGGTCAAAAGGATGTAATATTAAATGAAGAATTAGTAAGAGCTGAACAGCCTTTAATCAGGACATCCATTATTTTTCTTTCAGTAACCAGATTTCCTGGAGGAGCAGGGGAAGCAAAATTGTTGGGATTTTTTGTTAAAATTCATGTTTTACCATAAGAGACAGATGATTTTGAGAAATATTGAGATTTCTTAATCAGAGAATTCAAGGAAAAATGTGCTTCCATTCAAAGTTTCAAAGAAAAAAAATGTTAAAATATTCCTTCAAACTAACTTTGAAATTAAGTACCACTTCTAAAATTACTTTTGTAACTAAATATATGATGACATAAAAATGTCATTTGGGGAGAAATTTCAAAATGTCGTATTTCAAGACTAGCAATAAAAACTGCTTGGAAAATTTACAGATTTCATGCAATGGAAACTCATTTTGAATTACTACAACTTTTTGAATTTTGTTTTTTAATAATTCAAACACTGCTAGAAAATGACCCAATTTTTTAAGAAAATCACATAACTATGAAATAGAAATGGGTTCTCAAAAGATCTTGCAGTCTACTTTCTTATCTCGCTACAGGACAGCTGAATATATTGCCCCTGAAAGTAATTTTTGGAGTGTTTTTCACAAACTTGTAAAGACAAGGATTTAAATAGTTAAAATATTTAAGGTCAGATATTAAAGGAAAAGCTGGCACCAATAGAAAAATATTTTAAGTCTAAGAATAAACAAAGATAAAAATGGGAAGACATACTTCAGTCCTGGAAAGTTAATTTATCTGGGTTTTAAAGGGACTATATAGAGAAATAATTCTCAGAGAATGTAGAAGAGTCATCCTAAAATATTACATAGGTAGTTGACTTGCTGAAATGAAAAATCTTCCATGGAGGAGGATCGTATCACTTCTCCAACCCAAACCTCTTTATCCCATGGATGAATCTGTGCTAAAGCAGCTCCAGGGCTCATTACTCATTCAGGACTATTACCTGGAATTTACCTGACTGTCATGACTTTTCAAATATCATTGAGATATTTGGAGAGTGGCTTGACAACTACATCAGTCGATTCCTTCAGGACTTTGGGCAGCATCTCATGGAGTCCCAGACTTATATATGTTCAGCTTCCTCAAGTGGTCGTGAACCTGATATTCTCTTACACAGGGAGAGATTTGCTCTCCTAGTCCTCGTCTTGCGCTCAACCCACATATACACCAGAAGTATTAATTGATTGTATTTACTTATGAATTGGACAGCCTGTAAGAGGAGTTTAGAGACTCCAATTCTTTAAATTGTTTGCTGACTCAAATGAAACAATTTGAAAATCAGAGAATTGAGTTTTCATGTTGCTAGAAAAATCTGAATTAAATTCTCTCCAGATTTTATAAGAACTCGGTTGTTAGTAAAAAACACAAAAATTTCTGGCTAGCCTATATAATATTTTTTTTCTAATAAAAAAAAAAAAATTCTAGTTTTGTCTAATGCCATCTTCATTGGAACCAGTGCTAGTTAAAAAAGGTCAGCCGAACTGCCCAAAAAATTTTAGTGAATGATCACCCCCTACATCTGCCGGTCTGCCTCATATTTTTCAGCATATGATGCAATCCTATGCAATTTTCAGTATAGGACATCATCCAAGTATGCAGCACATGGCATGCAGCAAACTTTCAGCAAGCCTGAAACACCTGTTCCACCAGGTAGTTCTCCAAAAGATGTTCATCCACCACATTATAGTCCTAATTTTTTGTAAATTTGATGAATTTAAACACATTTATAATTATGATTAAGATTAGATAAGCAATTTGTTTAAGAGGGTGGCTATGACAAACTATAGATCATCCCTTACATACATTTTTTACTTGTGGATTGCCAGCCAAAGTCAGACCATGAATCTTTGTTTTATTTATCAATCTTTCTTTTTAAACTAAACTTTCTTTACTATCTTTATTAGAATTCATTAGGTCAGTTTATGAATTTTCTACAAGTCACATAATGATTCATGTGCCCAGTGAATGGATGATCTAAATTACCTTTATTTCATTTCAAAAATAGTTTTGCTTTGTGATTTAACTACTTATCCTAGTCATCAAAAAAAAGGAAACCTGAATGATCATATGAAAAATATTTAAATCAAACAACTGTTTGTGAGTAAAACAGACCATGAAGCAGTTTAGTCAACCCCCATGTTCTAATTTGGTAAGCTGATTCTGAATCAAGATAGTATACTAATTTCCAATGTCTTCACTATAATTTCCATTGAAAAATAACTTAAAATCAAGTGTGAAATCACCAGTATTATGGTGTGCTATGACATTTGGATGATAATATGGTTCTGAGATGGTTCTAAGATACAGAAAATATTAAGATTTATTGTTGACCTAGAATCCCAGTACAGCACCGTAAGTGTGAGCTCAGCCCTCTTCTCTGCAGACAGAAAAGAAATCATGAACACTTCAGATAAAGGGAAAGCTTTATCTGAAAGAGAAAAGTTGTCCTATTGACTCTGCCCCTTGGTCTGGGCTTACTTCTACATTTCCAGATACAGTCTTGTAGAGTTAATGATCTAAGAGATGAGAAGGCTGCGGAGATTGCTTCTACTGTATTACTTCCACTCAGTGCAGGTTTCTGATGTGAAGTAGCTTTCAGAATTAGCTACTGTCCCTATAAATATGGGGCAATGACAGAGTTTAAAGCTTACAAAACTGCTTTGATGATTAATACAAACATGATTTTTCTCAAAGTCACAGTGCTTTCTCTGCCTATTGTTGTATTGAAGAAGTTAAGCAGCTAAGACATTCAGAGTGGCTTATAATGCTTTATACATGACTTTTGTCAGCTTTATTGCAGTATGTGCTGTAAATCCTTTGGCACAGCCATGGTCTACTAGGCCCATAATCTCATTGCTGAAATGCCTCTAAATATGTATTTACATGAGAGCATAATAGCTCCAAAGAAGCAATTATGGCCAAGGAAGTTAACAACCCATGTTTAAAAAGTCCAGAAATTGCTACATTCTTCTCAGTTAATTCAGTTTCAGTATTTCTAAAAAGTAACTAATTTTATTCTCAATTAACAATTTTTTTTAAACTAACCTGTCATTGAATTAGTACAGCAGCATGTTAGATTAAAGGGGTGTCATCTCAGTTGCAGCTGAAAGTAATGAAAATATCCACACTAAATTTTATTAAAACTGAACACAATGTGAACAACATAAATTTCTGGGGGGAAAAAAAAAAACAACAAAATATAAACCAAAGACAATCAGAAGTTTTTAATTCTTTTTTTTTACACCCCAAAGAAAGCTGGAGAACAAAAGGGTTTCAAGAAAACTACGTCTCAGACAATTGCATAGATAGGAGTGCCGTAGTGTAAAGCAAGAATTGAAAAATGCTGCTTCAGCAGGACTGTTGATAAAAAATAGAATCACAGAATGGTTTGGATTGTAAGGGACCTAAGAATCATGTAGTTCCACCCCCCTGCCATGGACAGGAACACCTTTCAGAAGACCAGGTTGCTCAAAGCCCCATCCAAACTGGTCTTGAACACTTCCAGAGATGGGGCATCCACAACTTCTCTGGGCAACCTGTTCCAGTGTCTCACCAACATCACAGTAAATAATTTCTTTGTAACATCTAATCTAATCTAATCCTACTCTCTTTTGGTTTGAAGCCATTCCCACTTGCTCTGTAACTACATGCTCTTGCGAATCCTCTAACTTTCCATCTTTTTGCATCTTACTTCTAAGATCTTAAAAGATATCATCTGAATCTTCAGAAATTAAACACATCAGATACAGAAGTGATAACCTACATAATTTTATTAGACTATCAACTTCAATAATATAATACAAATTTCAAACCTTTATTATAAATTTTCAAGCATGCAATAAACAGCTTGTGTTCAATATTTATTTATATATTTTCAGTTTTCTTTTAGTCTGCTATTTGCCCAAAATGACAGTTAAATAAAGATCCTTCGTGGAGATTTTCTTTATATTTTGTGAAGAAAAAAATCCTGTACCTTTGTATCTCTCTGCTCATACTTAAACCTGTAGAATAGAAATCAAAATCTGCCATAGATACAACCCACACAGAAAAAGAAGATTTTCTTATACGGTCCAGAGCAAAGCAGGCCCATTTGCAGATCAACAAGCTTTTGCCTGGAATAACCATTTATCTGCATAATTCAGAGCAGTTTACAACTATTTCTGAGCCCTTTGTTTCATCTAAAATAAATTTACATTTTCATCAGCACATGAAGCTAATAATTAGTATCCAGAACTGATGTAGATCTTACCCACAGCTTTTATATATGATATTTTGTTTCCAGGGGATCACACCCTGGGCAATGCGTTCTTTATCCACATTGCCTGATTTGTATATCTAGATTTCTGAGTGCCTTTTTTTTTTTTTTTTTTTCCCTGCATAAACTATCATTTGTAGCCATTTTCACACTTGGCAGTTTTACATCCTGTTTTTCCTGAAAGTCTCCATTCAGACTCACCCTGGATGTTTGCCAGAACCAAAACAATTCTCATTCTACTTAAAATGCTTGTCCTCGTATACATACATGTCTGTAATAGGTAATAGATCTGAATCTAACTTTACAGGATGATGAGCTAGGGATATCTGTCTCCCTGATCCATTAGACACTGGGGAACACAGATCACTGTAGGAGACACACTCCATTGATGCCTTCCCATTTTGCTAATACTCAGCTTTTAACTGACATCAGCATTGTGTGGTAAAATTGCTTCCAACCTCATTTAAACAGCTGCACGTTTGAACAGCCTTGAATGATGGGTTTTAGTAAATTGGTGAAGCATAAGTTTGCATATGCATAAATTAACCTGGCCAAAAGCCAGCTTTTAAGAAATCCATTCTTATTTAGCTGCTGAAAATAAATGCCTTGTGTCCAGGGGTAAGGGAAAGGAGGTAGGGGCAGTAAGGGAACTCTTAACGTCCTATCGATTTCAGCCTCCCAAATGATGCACATCATTGGTTTGCCCAAGCCTGTGGACTGAGCAGATCAGTGCTGACCTACTACCTCTGTAGTCACAGCTGCTCAGCTCTACTTTCTCAGTGCTCACTGAAGTGAAAGAACGCTTTGGAGCTCCTGCCTGATTTTCACAGCCTTCCTATGGCAGCACAATATCCACTGCTGTTTCCCTTTCACTGAAGAGTATCTTTCATTTTTCTCCCCTTTTCTCACTTACACTAGTCTACACAGGCTTCATTAGAATTTCTTTTCATTTTCCACAGAAATTACTCTTTTGCAGCATTAGTGTAAACTGTCCTCCAAAGATTTCTGCAGGCTGCTTATATAAATTGAAACATATGAAATCTCAAAAAATGAAGGAAAGCACCGAAATCTCACTGGAGAATCTTGAAAGCATTTCTCTTATTCTACCCCCCTGCTCCCCTTTTTCTTTTTGTCTGTGGATTTTTCTTTAAATTTATTTTATTTTATTTTATTTTATTTTAATATTTAAATCATTCTTCAAATGAAGTTATTTTGGTAAATGAGGCTGAATCAAAAGACTGCCCTGTAAACAGTATTTTAAAAAGATTGTGATTTACTTCCTTCTTCTCCTAAACTTTCAGTGGCTTTGACACATATTTGTGAAAATTATCTTCCTAAGTACCTTTTTTCCCCTTTTTCCTGGAAATGTTAGATGCTCCATCTAGTGGACTAATTGAGTGCAATTGAAACTTATCACAGGTAGAATCCTTTAGAATGTCAAGAAAAAATAAACATATTGTAACAAATAAGAAGAAAAGGGCAAAAAGAAGAAAAAGACAGCTTTTAATTTATACACTACAGTAGAAGTTTGAGCAATAATTATAAGCATTATAATCCATCATAAGAATTTTTTCTCTTCACAAGAAATACTGTATTGAGATAGCCCATTGTTGCCATGGCAATATGTCATAAATTTCTGTCAACTACCTAAAATAGCTGCAGATCACAAGGTAATCAGGTTTGGGTTTGTTTAGTTTTTTTAAGTGCTTTATAGCTTTTTAGATTTCTTTAGAAATAAATTATCTTTGCTTTGTAATTTGTAAGCACCTTTGTTGAAATTTGATGAACAAACTGACATTTATTATATTTTTTTCACAGTGAAATGTTTTACACATTGTACAAAAACTTGTGTTAAAATGTCTTACATGTATATAGAGTTCTTCCTTGACTGATATATATTTATTTCCTCTAATTTATGCTCTGAACATTAACATTGATAAGGCTGGAAGGATGTGCTGTGTTGTTGTGACTTCTCTATGGATCTTAGTCATCACTCCTGTCACCATTTATAATAAGATTTTCAGCATGGTCAAACACTCATTGTGCCAGTGAAAGAAAAATACAATATTGAGTTTAAAAACACTTAAGAGCAGGCCATCATTAAATCCAGAAAGAGTCATACGCATACAGGAAAGAATAATTAAGAGTAAATGTGAATTCACCTGCAATGTCACCTACTCACCAAGGTTTTCTACTCATCGGTGTGATTGAAAGCTGCCATCCATGACAAAAATCTTAAACAGATCTGCTTGAAATGATATTGTGATATTAAGGGTTGCAGAATTTGTATCACTAGAAAGGCATCAGCATATTATAATTCTTTAGGGAAGCATTGAAGTTTTATAGAAAAATTCCCACAATCAATTTAAACTTTAAAACCATATGTAAATTCATGGGGGTGGGGATTTCAGGTTGAAAAGCAGCTTTTTTCTTACTTTTTTCCTTTGTTTTATATCCCCTCTCTCCCAGTGTAACCTTTCCATCTATGCATATATTTGCATTTTGTGCAACAAATCAAAGAAATCAAAGTCAGTTATTTACTGTGCATGTTTGTATACGATTAAAACCAGCAAGACTATGTCTTTGTCTTTCACATTTCACTTTGATAGATGTGTATTAAAACTAGGCAGTGCAACCACTGCTTATCAGAAACTTGTGCTGTATTTTTGTGATGTAATTTAGTCAAAAATGCTTAGGATCATTAACATTCTACTCAAGCCTCACATACATAATGCTGCAGACTCTATAGCTACCAAAGCCAAAGACATAAACAGGCTTTAGTGTCCTAAGGAAAAAAAAACCAACCCCACATTTGGTAGTTGACAACCCTATTCATTGATGTAGTCAGCCTTGTTTGCTGAGCGTGAGAGGAGAGCTGCAGAACAGAAAAGACTATACTTGACATTCATGAGCTGGGGCATTTTTTACAAATTACTCATGAAATAGATATTTTGCCTATAAATGGGCCAACTGAAGGTAATTTTAATACAGATATAGCTAAATTTCTAAGAAAACTAATATAATTAAAGCAACAGGTCTGAACATTCATTGCTGCTAAAAAATAAAAGAAGGTAAACCGAGAAAATTTAGTATAAAGTCCTTTCTGTTCCTTTTTTCTCTTTTTTCCCTCGCAGTTTTAAAAATCTCTAGAAGAAAAATCCAGAATTTTTGCTATATACACAAGGTGAAAAGGCATATAAACCTTCATTTTAAGTTCTCTTATTTTCATGCTTGCAAAACACTTAAGCAATAAACAGCAGGTGGAGATTCACAGAATGTGACAGTAGATGAAATTCTTGTTATATATGTATAAGATACATATATATATATGTACACAGATACAATTGAAACACCCCAAAACTATATTTGAGAAAAAAAAAAAAGTCAGGCCAATTGTATCAGCCTAAGCTCACCTCTAAAATGTAGATCACAGAGCAGTACTTTCTGAAAGGGGAATGTTGGTATAAAATTACTATGTCTTGACTTATACATAGTATTATAAAAAATATACAATGGGTATAAGAAAAGCCAAACTTCTTGCTGATTTCAAGCTGTTTTTCAGATAATCAGTGAAAAGGATATAGAAAAGGGAAAAGTGTATTTAAAAAATTAATTTATCCAATTTTGATATTCTAATATATCATCTGCATTCCACATAGAAAATTATATCTAGGTCCTTCCATTTGGTTCATACCTAAATCTCTCCTTTTCATGCTTTGATGTTCGAAAACAATGTGTTACCAATTTCACATGCAGAGCAAGTCTTCTCTGATGTCATGAACCCTGAAGCTTTTCCCCTTTGCCTGGCTGTCCACTGCTGTGAATGTTGGAGTGGAAATAAAACATATTGCTGGTGAAAAATTAAGTAGTATAATCAATAAATGTAGGATTTTTCCAGAAAAACAATTTTGCTCAAGCTATGAAGACGTATTAAAATAGTGAGACATAACTTCAAATCACAAGATATTTACTAGATTAAGGGGTTTTTTAAGCAATTTTCATTATTTTTATGTCAGGGATTTAATTTTATGCCTTCTTTTAAGCTCATCATTCTATTTTCAGGGCTATATCGGAGTGGAACTGAAATCCTGCCCAAAACAGCTTCTAAACATAACCAGTAGTCCTCCACAGAAGGAAGAAACAGCAGAAATATTTTTTTATAAAAAGTTATCACAGATACTGCCCCAACTTAAGTGGTTAAATATCTTTCATGAACCTTCTCCCATAGGGGAATAGTATTTTTTTCCTCATCAAAATTTACAGTTTCTTTATTTTATTTTATGCTATTGTTTTATTTTCATTTAGCTTAGTTTAGTTTTTTAAAGTGCTTTCTGCTATCATAATATATGCCAATACTATGGAACCTTTTCCAAATGCAATAAAATATAATTTATCTTATTGGAAAGTTTCACAGTCATGCCTTCTATCACTGAAAATCTTGACAATCTTTTCTCATCTGCTTAGAAATCCAACTTCATTTTGTTGAGACTGAGACCATGGAAAGCCAATCCCAAGAAAACACTTATCCCAAAGAAAAAGGTTTGAATAGAAAACGTAACCTCAGGCCAATTTGCCCTGAGAAAATTTTCCTTTGATGTTACAGTAATTTCTTCTCTATGCAAAGGCATTTCTTGCCTGTGTAGCTATAGAACTTCTTGAATACAGCCCAAGGCTTTTCCTTATGGTTGTTTCTCTCAGAAACTCTGACTGTGGAGTCAAGAGAAAAGGCAATTCTCACCATAAGTATAACAAGAATTTTACGTACCTGATAACTTCAGTTTTGAACCTAGAGTTAATTATAAGCAGGACTTCAAGAATTCCCCTTAATTCCATCCTTGGGTATTCTCGGACTTTTGGATTTATGACAAGAAATGGCTTGTCTTGAGGTGGCTGATTGATTTACAATTGCTAGTGAACTGGTTTCCTGGTGCATGGAAAACTGAATAGTGATGTGGCATTTGAACTGTCTTACAATGTAACGTGTAATGGCATTGGTTTCAGTTTAACTTATCCAGAATTTGCAAAGCTGAGGTGTTTCCACCAATCAATCCAAACCTTTAGTCTGGCAGAATTTCAGTTTCACTGGCTAAAATGTCACCCAAAATCAGTGTGTGAAAAACTAAAGCAGTATTGCTATGTATGAATGAAAAACAGCCTTTTGAGACCCTCCCATGACATTGGGGCCATAACTTATTTCACTCAGAGTCTAGTACTGTCGTAATTGTCCTTAAAAAAACCAACAACAAACCAGAAAAAAAAAATTCCAAACCCACAAAACCAACAAAAAATACAGCAGAGAAAAGGACAATTCTTTAAAGTTTGAAATACCACATATTCATTTATAAATAAAGTCAGTAATATTCTTAAAATGACAATATTACTGATTAGCTAAAATGAATGGCAGATATCGATGAAATTCATTATTAGGAAAATGCCAGTTTGGCTGACTTTCCGTTTCTAAACTGTATCTCAGCACAACTTGTAGTCAGGATGCAGCAATAAGGGACAACACAAATCAATCCAGTGCAATATTAAAAAAAAAAAAAAAATATTTGAACTAATAATACCAAATATTTCCTCGGTGAGCAATACAATCCCTAAAAAATTATTTCTATAATCCTCTCTCAGAAATTCTACATAAAATCAGAGCAGAGATTTATCTAACTCAATATTGGCTGTTAGGCAATACTACCTGTTAACCGCAGTAGTATCCTGTCATGTACTCTGCCTTTATTTTGACCAAGCAGGAAGTTCATTCCTCTAGTTCCAGGACCACAGTTTTTTCTTTCAGGCTATGTGGGTTATCATAACAGAATGAAAATATAATTTTTGGCAGATATAATCTATTTCTGCAATAGAGATTTGACCAGAGTTAGTAAAAGCTCTGATAATATTTTTAGAGAAAAACCTTTCAGAAGTGATTTTTCATTACTATTTTGACAGGCTAATAATAATAACCTCGACCATATTGTTAACCTTTCCTTCTTTAGAAGATCAAAATATTTTGTAGGGAGGTTTAATTAATATTCTCTTGAGAAAAAAGCCATACTTATTGAATTAATTACCTGTCTGATAAATATTTTATCTCCTACTGAAGGATATTAATTTTGGACATAGATTAATTAAACAATATGTATAATAATTATATAAATATATATATTATAGTTATCTAATATATACAAAAAGTGGAAAACTCACTCCATTGAAATCACTAGTTCAATGAGCTTGGAGTCTTTCCCATCAATGCCTCAACACACTATCAGTCATCATAATTCTACAATCAGATTTTTTTTTCACACATCGTGTCAGAGAAATTTTACCAACCTTCTGAAGAGGTTCCTGCTTATGATATTGTTGATTTATGAAAGGAAACTTTATTTTATTTAGGTTACATCTTTGTAAATTGTAAATTACTGTGTGACACAGGTCTGAAAGCAAACAAAAATATGATGTTCTCTCAATGAATTCTAGAAAAATATTTATTCAAAATCTTGGTTTGGTTTTGTGCTTAGGTATTTTTTTCCACTTTAGTGTATTTCTACCCTAATTAGCCTATTTTACAAACAGGAAAAGTTGCATAATCACAATATTTCCTCTATGCATATGAATGTGTTTCAATGTCTCCTAAATGTCTATATCTGTAGTAGTAAAACCTAAGGAGAGAAACTGTCTATTTTTCAGTCTCACATACCCAAAAACTTGGCACTGCATGAATCATTAAAACTAATGGAGTTCTGAAATACTGCCAGACTCTTTCTTTCATTGTTTAGGGCTTGTTTTTGCTCACAATGATTTCAACTGGACTTTTGCCATTAGTTTCAAAGAAGAAACAGGTCCTTAGAATAACCTCATTTTTCCTGAAGTTTCCATAGGAGATCACTTTGCTAACTGAACTATGACATGATTTTATTTTTGTGTTGTCCATTTCTTCAAGCTTAATTATTGGATCAGATTCTCAAATTCTGTGTTTATGTTAATGTTCTGTGTTTTTTTGTTGTTGTTTTCTCTCTCTCTCTCTCAAATTAATTTCTAATTCAGTGTTCTCTTGTCTTTGCTGTTGTAGCTCCTCTCTCAGAATACCTCGGGTGCATTAAGCACTTAGTTTGTTCTCCCTCATCATCTACATATCAGTGTATTACTACCCATAGGTAAAATGCCTTTGCTCTCACCATGAACATCTATACAGCTGAGAAAATCGCAAACATTTGCTGCATGAACCATGGCTCAAATTTTCTAGTTGTGCTAAACAATGATATAATGTGGTTCTTGACCATTTTATCATGTAGTTACATTCATGAATTCTTGGCATATCAGTTGAGGAACATTCTTAGACCTCTAAGCAAAACAATGTAAGTTCTTCTTTATGTCATATCTGTGGTAAAAAGACTCAGTAATTTGGTTATTGGAAATTTGGACAATGACCACCAACTTGGATGTAGTTACACTGCAGGATCATATTTCACTTCCTCAAAATACGGTTTTATTAACATTTCCTGCAGCTAAAAATAGAGACTAGAAAATATGTAACTTGTACTTTAATTATGTTACATTTGTAATGGTGCCCAAAATCTGAAAAATATGGTGTTATTGCATAAATTTGGTAAAGGGTCATAGAATTTTAGTGTGGAATCTATTTAATTTCATCCTTCAGGATCCTTAATGAGCATTAAATGGGGGTGAAAAAGATTGTAAGATAAACTTTTGAATTAGACTCTCCTCTATTTGGGTTTCAGAAAGAGCTCTGAATTATACCAGATTTATCACTTTCATTGCAACTCTGAGGCAGCATTACTTGGCATTTCAGCCTCAAGTGCCTTTTCTTTGGACATAATTGCATTTTCTGACCCTTCTAGACTATTCAAGCTTGCTTTCGTGAACAAATTATATTTGATGAACCTATAATTTCTATATGGCTATGCAGGTGTTACCATGTCAGGACATCACGTCATTAAGAGAAGAGAAGATGTGCTCAAAAAATTCTAACAAAGTAGAAAAAGAAATTATGAAAAATTAAATAGGGTAATGGGTGTGGCATTGAAAAAAATGGTTTTCAGTGTCATTTAAGCAATATTGCTGTATTTCTCTCAACAATATGAACAAAAAAGAGATAATTGTATATTATCGTCTTGACTAGAACTATGTTCTATGGTGTTTTTCATATAAAACACATAACCAGCTTCTGTTTGTGACTTTTTCATTAAATGATGTAGATCAATAGGTTGTGATCTCCCTTGGAGTTTTCAAGTATGTTCGGTTTATTTATGTCATTTATTATCACTCATTCACCCTGCTTTCTGCTGCACAAAATGAAGGATGGCATATTTTTCTTTGTAATTTTTTCTATTTAAATTTTCGCTAAACACTGAACTGAGAGGTAGTAGCTGTGTCACTTCTGTTACACTCATCATGAGAAAATAAATTTTTAGCAAGCTGTTCCTCACAGCTTTCTCTAAAGACCAAACTCAATAGCAATTATCAACTGACGTTAGGGATCTAGAAGGAAGAATTTCAACAAAAAAACATGGGGTTTTGTCAGTGCTACATCCTAAGATTAAGGGTTATATTTCTTGGTGAAATTCTGGCTGTCATGATATCAATAAAAATTGTCAGTCTTTTACTGTCTACAAGATTGTTAACACTTTGAAAAAAAGTAAGTCAACATTCTTTGGAACATGTTTTAAGGACCCCCCTCTCTTTGCAGTTAGGAACAAGAAAAGCATGTCTAGACAAGTTGTCTATCTCAAATGAAACGAGCCTTATTCCTTAGAGGAGGAGCAGCTATTAGGGGAAAAAGATAGTCAGAAATATTTGAATGAATTCTTAAAAGTAACTAACAAAGTAACAAAAGTAACTATGTGAAAAACATATTGGTGTTTTAGTAGAGTTTAAATATTTCACAAAACTTCATCTTGGATAGACTTCGAATGAAATGTTCATAAAACAAGGAAAATATTTATATTTCTTTTCATATTCATCCTGCTTATCAGACTATAATAGAAATTTCTGGGACCTGTTGTACCAGGATAGAAATACTTACTATGTGAACTGTGTTGCTCCGTGTGTTTGTTTATAGAGGATGGTACATGTAAGTTTCTGTGGCTATAAAGACAAAGAGACTGTCCATTACATTGGGATACCTTTGATGCTAAAACTACTACATACAGTTTTAGATGTTATGGAAATAAATTTGCTAGAATATGGTAAAGAATATGCAATTTCTTTACAAGAACATGGTTCTTGTTTTTGATCCGCACAAGCAGATGTTTAAGGAATAGCTTTGTTTGCATTCCCCCCTGTAAAATATATTTTAAAATTCAGGACCAAACTATGTTGCCATGCAGATGATAAACACTACTATAGAAACCCATATAAGATGTAAAACAAGATAAGGCATAAATTTCACCACTTGGATTACTCTAAATATCCTTTAGATCAATACCTTCATTTGTGATCTTCCTGAAAAGCTGTGGCTTTGCTTCCTACGAAGAAGTCACAAAATTCTGAATCAACAAAGATAAGAGCTTCATATCATTTTCCCCTTGTTAATCTGGGGGCCATTAAAAGCAAAAGAAAATTTACCATGTAAATAAACCACACTTTTCTCCCCCCCGAAATTACGCAGGAGAGCTGAATACATTTCTGCTATGAGGTTGGGTTTTTTTCCATGTAGTTTTCCAGAAAAAAAAATAAAAAGAAAAATTGAGCAAGAAAACAATTAAACCTCCATTAAACTTAACATTTATAAATATCATTGCAATTAAACTTTGCTGTCAACATTAATAACTTTATTTGGAAGAGATTAAATTCTTTCCATTACCATCCTATGATTATACTGCCAGGGAATCAGGTCCCAAGTTTGAAGAAGTAGGGTGAAACAGGTCTTATTCCTACAAGTGTCTGGTGTTATTCCTTTGTTCTAGTAGGAATGAAAAAGGAGAGAACTTCTTGGCATTCTTTGAATATCCCTGGTTGGCAATGGGGAAGAAGGAAGACATTTCATTTACAGGCAGTCTTAGCTTGTCTGCCCTTATATTGTATTTTCTCTCCTCGACCATGCTTTGTAGTGTGATTTTGTCGGAAACGATCTTTCCTAATATTTTGTGTCTGTCTATGTTCCAGTCTTCAATGTGAGGCTGGAATTTCTTTACAGGTAAGAGGGTTTTTTCAGTCCTTTTTTGAATTTCCATATCAGCACAGTGATTCATATTCAGCTGAGAGGGGAGTGAGAAAAGAACTTTTTAAATACTTTTATTTATTTATTTATTTATGATTAGTTTGACACTTTTCATAGCTAGTCCTGAGTAGAAACAACAAGCTGTCATAGCAAACGTGGTTCCTAGGAAACATCTGATTAACTGCACTCTTCTGGAGGAATGAACAAAGATTGTAACTGCAGAGATTGAAATATTACTCATGTTCTCCCACTTCAGCTGGTGGCTAGGTAGACTGAAGGACTACAAAGTAATTTGAATCCGGCGATGATAGAATAGAGATTAACAAGTCTGATACTGACTATTTTTGACAAAGATTATATTTAGCTCTACAAATAACTAACAAAAATGGTTGTTATTAACCATAGCAGAATGCAGGTCAAGGTCCTCTCTGACCCTTGAAGTTAAATATTAATATCAACAAAAATATATTTGTGCTTTATTTGTGCAAATTCTGATCAATGTTACTGCTATTTTTTCTAATTTATGTGTAGTATTGAGTAACAGATAATTATTTAATACATAAATAAGAAAGGTTTACTAATATCTTCCTGAAAGAGTTATGACTGCATGCATGAAGAAAACCCAAACATACAGGTAAATATTTTTTACATTTAAATCAAAATATATTAAAAATAATTAAATGCAATTGAAGCAGAGAAGTTGAGAAAGAACTGGTTGTATACAGGGGCTTGTATACTCTTTTCTCAAATTGACTCTAACAATTACTTAGCCACATGGGAAATCAATTCAATAATTTCCACGTAGGAGATATTTTTAGAATTCAGTGAGATAAAACCGTGCAGAAAAACAGAGTGTGATTCAGTGATTCATCTATTCACCCATTGTAGATTCCTACTTTGAGAAAAGATGAATCATTCCCTTGAAGTGTAGTGCCTTTTCATTGACTATAAAGAGAATCTGGATAGGTTGCACCTCACCTAACTGTAGCAATTTCCAATATTGCTGTCCATACATTGTCTAGTCATCTTAACACAGTCTGTACATCTCTGCAGAGTTAGTGGAAGTGTAGTTTTATGATAAAATCACCTGAAAAAATACAGAAACCTAATTCCAAACTGAAATTATTTCTTTTTCAAAAAACTTGTTTCTTTTACTGGCTCTGAAGGAAGCCTACAGTGATGAACTCGATGCAGACACAGCATTATTCAATACATCAGACAACCACACAGGAATTCTGACCCATTAGCATTTTACAGTCCATTTGTGTGATACACAGTGATACACAAGGGGCAAGAAGCCAGAAAATACGCTGGTATTACATAATGATAGATCTAAGGAAGTGGCTAGTGGATGATGCTGACTGTGTGATGTCATTCTGCAGGATCATAAGCAAATACTTGTCCCAGCACAATAACAAAAAAGCTGTCTTAAAAGATCATTCCATTTTCTATTAGATGACCTAGTTAAGAAAAGCTCTTATTACTACAGAGATAAAATGACTGGGAACACTAGTCTGGGAACAGCCAAAATTATACAGAAGCACTTAAAAAATGTATGTATCAAAGCCTACTGATCACTGATGTATCTTGAGGCAAAGGGGTTTTTTTCACACTGAAATTACAATCTGCATAGATATTTTAAAGGCAAAGGATTTCCTTCATTTAATTTCTTCATCAATTCCTTATGAAAACTTTTTTTTTTTTTCAGATGGTTTTATTGAAAATAGTTTAAACCATGGCCAGTAAAAATCCATACAGGAAGCAGATTAGCTTTATGTATAAAAACACACCAACATTTTTGCATGTATACAATTATACATGACTAATGTAGGCAATGCTATTAATTCTTTCTTTGCAGTGGCTGTTACAAGTATATGGTATTTTGCTGCACAGAGGAACAAAAGAGCTTTAACATCTTCATTACCTCTGTCCTGCACAAAATCACAGTCTGCAGGGGCAGGACAAGTATGCTACACAGTGTGTACAGTCTCTCTGTCTTTTTCCTCCCATCATTTACTAAAGGGATTCTATGGAAGCACACTGCCAGAATATTTGGTTTGCCTTCCAAAAGAAGTTAATACACGTGAGATTTTAGCATGCAGCCAGATCTTATCCTGAATGGCAGCTAGGACACAGCCTGGGTGACCCAGCAAATGGGAATGAATGTTGGACCTGTCCCATACATAGAAATTTTCTAGATGGGAAAGGTGTTAAAAGATTGCTTGTTAAGGCTGAGCAGATCCCTTTTCCTCATGAAGATCAGAGCTCACTTCAGATATTATTTTAGTACGTGACTGACTCTCTTTTTATGTTTTTGTGTTTTTTCTGTATCCTCTTAGCTGACCTCAGCAGTTTCTGAAGGCCACTGTGGCACATGTAACATAGAAGGAAGACCTAAGCCTTTCAAGAATGTTATTACTATACTAGTTTCTAATTTCTGAAGAGTTATAATATTCTTGTGATTCTTTCATCTTATTTGAATGATGTATCAGGAGTTTTTTTGTTGATGGGCTTTGTGTTCACCCCCCATTCTACCCCTCTTCAAAGTAACTGGCACTATTTTTGTGAATAGCTCATTCTGAATAGAAATTTAAATGTTGAGAACTACTGCTAAAATACACAAACTCCTACTTCAAACGCCCCTTTTACATTATTTTCTGCATGTACAAACTTTCCCATGTTTTCTCACAATCAAGAAGCAAGAATAATAATTAGGCCTATGAATATTCATGGGAATTGCTCTGTTATTTTTACATAATTTTCATGGAACATCTATTCATTGTACCATGAAGAAACTGAAGCCATGAAAAACGAGAAAGCTTGTACTGTTGATATAAACAAAGAAATGAGAATAGGCATGAATAAGAACAAAACTATTTGAATAGTATTTATTTTCCATTTAAAAGCTGTGAATTTAAAATGTCATGCAATAAATACTTCTGTATGGACATTTCAAGGAAACCTTCTTGATTAAATTGAAGAATTATTTTAAAATTAGTATTTATTTATTTATAATATATTAAATGGATTATTCTAATCTTCTGTTTGGCTTTAATGCTCTGGAAACTCTTTATTCATAACAATTAAACCTGTATTACCCATAAATCCATATAATCAACATATGAATGAATACGGAAAAACAATATTAATGTCAAGAAGCCAACAATTAAATTTAGAAAATGCCAAAATAAAGGTGAGAAATTTCTCACATATAAAGACTCATAATGATATTTTATTTAATTAGGAAATAATCTTTTGGAGTGCAGGGCAGGGGAGGGCAGGGCAGGGAAGCTAAAGCAGGGGAAGGCAAGGCAAGGCAAGGCAATGCTAGGCAAGGGACATACATATGGCATAAACATCACCCCTGCAAGGGCAGACATGCAGGTTAGAACATTTCATGTAAAAGGATCTAAGTATTTCAAATTTTCACAATTAAAATCAGTCTCATGATATTTTGAAGTATGTTTAATTCCAAATAAATATTGGTGTTCAGTTATAAATAGACTAGTAAGGAAGTTCTCATGCCTGTAGATATTGGCCTAGAGCATAAAGTGACATTAATATACAGAATTATGGTTGCTAAATGTGGCAAAGAACTTTGATACTAAGCTTAGGTATTGCAGTAACTATTTGGTACCTGATACTATTAAAAATAATATTACCCTGCCAAAGGTTTTAGCACCTTTAGAGAGAGGTGTTAAAAAACCTAAATGAAGAGCAGTGGGATCACAGTGCAAATATTAATGGAGAGAGATGTTTAAACATTATTATTTTTTTTTTTTAAAACTGCTCTGTGTCCAAACATCTTTCCCAGTCCTCATTATAGACTTTTTTCTTTTGATATATTTGGAGAGGGCAGATGTTATTTTAAAAGAAAACATGTTGGAAAGCTTCTAAATGCATATTCTTTTACCCAGAAACTTACCATTTCAGTGTGTTCACAATCCTGAGGAGCCTTCATAATATATCAACACGTTTCAGTGTACAGTGCAAATAGCTGGTCCATAAGCCTCTCAAGAGATTCCTTTTGACACAGACCATGTCACTAGCAGCCATGTTTTCTGAATGCATGTATACATATTAAAAAATTTCTCTATGCATTTAATTGTAATATTTATATAAATGTAATATGTAATGTAAAAATACATGTATTTTTGCTACATATTGCATATCATTTAATATGCTACATATTAAAAAATTTCAAATTGTAATAGCAGAAATTCCATCTATCGCACAGTATATTTTTCTTTCTGGTTCCTTGGGAAACAACAATCTTACACTTGAATTAAGTCTTTTCCTGTTTTAACAAAAGTAAGTCCTTTTTTGTACTTCAATAAATCCCCCATGGGTCCTATTCTCTTGTCTTTTCTTAATTACTGTAGGCATGTATTTGAATGTGGTAGTCATTGTATATTTCAATATAAATGACATAAGGTTAAGAGAACAATTTTATAAATACCTCTGTGGTACATTAGAGGCAACAGTGGGTGGTAATGACTTCTTTGTATGGCATTAGACATCACTTACTCTCTTTTGGTGGTGACACACTGTTATAGATTGTGGTACTCTAGAGAATCAACATCTCCTGATGATTCACCTTTAATTGCTGAAGTTTATCCTTTCCTACTAGCATGTCAAAATTTCCTTCAGTCATGAAAGATATATAATACCATAAAAATAACAATAGTATGTTAAATTATTATCCAATGAACCTTTTCTGAAAGGGCAGGTTTTGGAAACCTTTGGAAAATACCTATTGTTTTAGTTACTCAAATGTCAGGAAATAAAAAGTAGGAGATGGTAATATTTTTCTATTGCACCATTCAAGTTATGTTACCACAGCAAATGCTGAAAGATGATGTGACATATGATGGAGAAAAATCAAACCAAACCAGACGAAACCAAACCAAATCAAACCAAACCAAAACCAACAAAAAAAACCAAAAAAGCAACACAGTTTTTAAATTTTATATAAATGGAATACTTGAGGATGTAAAAAATTTTACCTGAGGCAGGAATAAAACATCCTGGAGACAAACCCAAAGCAGAAATTGACTAGTAAGGCTTATTGTATAATCTTAATTCTTTTACAAAGTGGGCAAAATCAAAACGGTCAACTGAATAAGAGGAAATAATTAATTTTTTACTATATTCTATTTCACACCTTGATCTTGTAGCTTAAATTAAAACAATAGCGGCCTCACCAAAACTGTGTTAAATTGCTAAAGCACGAATTCACAGAGTATGTTCTGAAACCTGTTTGTGTTCTGAGCCTCAGTCAGTACAGTTTACTGATGATGGTAGAATGCCATTTAATTAAGAAAGCTCATAGAGCGTTTTGGTGCAACTTAAACAATGACAATCTCGGTTCTAGGGTCCAATTCACTCCACAAAATACGACAGACATTAATGACTAAGAAATTACACTCTACTCTGTGACAGCACATAGTTCACTCTGTACTGGAAACACCATCTAGCTGTGAACAGAAGTTATAGTGCAACATATAAAAATCAATAGACTCAATTCACCTATGCCCTACAGCATACCTTCATGATTTTCTATGGTTATCTTTCTACCCAGCCTTTCTTTACGGCTGTCTTTGATCATATCTTTCCCTTTTCACCGACTATATAATGTAACAAGTATTTGCTTAGCAGTTTATCAGAGATGACCAGTTTAAATCTGAAGGCTTTCTTCCACAGCAAAAGATCCTAACAGAACTCATCTAATGTCTACACTGACAAACTACAAGTAACCTTTATGGGTATTAGGTCAGGTCCCAGATCAGCAGAGCTGTCTAGAAAGAACTACTAAATTGCATCTAGTAGTCTGGAATGGACTGACTTCAAAAATAGCTTTTTTTCTTACTTTGAAGCACTATACAAACTGCTGTCTCTCCATCTATAGCCTCTAACACTGATTTTGTGACAGTTCAGATCTCCTTGAACGTTTAATGTCTTTTAGAAAAGATGTACTGGAAGCAGAAAAAACCACCTATTGCATCTCTTTAGTTAGAAATAAAACAAAACTCCAAATACAGCATTTTAACAAAAAACCCACAAAATTTTGAAACATTTTTTCCCTATGAACCGGGAAACACCAACCACAGATAAATTATGAGTATACAGTTTTGAAGTAAAAATAGTCTTCTAGCTCATCTCCACTCCACAAATTATTTCATAATTTCTGAATTTCCTTCCTGAATCAAGAAGGAAAAAGAATAATGCATTGATTGATGTGTTTCCACTAGAAGATCATAAGAAATTAGTAACATAGCTGACACTTTAACAAATAATTATTTAATAACTTCTTTACCTCATCTCCTAAAACAATGGATATTGTATATTTTAAAATTTGGGTGTTCCTTTTCAAGAATTATCTTTCCAAGTCTTCCATCAACCAGAGCATAGACTCAGTTCATGACGTAAAATTCATATAATCAAATCAACTACTGTTGGGATATTTTTTTCATGTGAATAAATATTTGTAAGTGTAAATTTCCTTTAACTAAAAGTTCATTTGTCCTCCACTTCCCCTTGATTTCAGATTTTCAATTCTACCGTGGAATGAATTGTTCAAACTCTGATGGATCAGTGGCACTAATTAGTATTAGTACAAATCAGGGAGAAACTCAGATTTCATACTTTTTAATGTTAATTAGTAACAGCAACATCAAATAAAGCTAGTGTCTCTAGAGTGGAGGGATTGGCTACCTTACCGAACCCTATGGAGACTGAAGAACCAAAAAACAAAGACAGAGGAATCCTCTCATAATATCTAGATAAGTTGTAGAATTCCATGTTACAGAATGTTATAGCATATATGGGCTCCAGAGATGGAAGTGAAGTTCATAGAAAAGACATTTGTTTTGTGACTGTGAACACACAGATACTACATCTGGCGCAGAAACTCCCTGATCTACAGATAATTGAAGGTTGAGTTAAACTCCCAGAGGTAAGGCTGGCCCATTTCTAACATTGCTCTACATATTTCTAGCTTTTAACTCTCTAGGAGCCAAGAGATGAGCATGACGAACCTTTGGTCTGATTCATCATGAAAAATCTGCTAACAAATAATCCTTGAACAGTTGTGTAACCTATTTGGTTATGTCACTATCCAAAAACATTTAAACAATCTGATTACATTAGCAAGAAGCATTCTTGGAAACTGCCGATGAGTTTGATTCCTCAAAGAGGCAGCAGAAAAATCACTAGAGATTTTTGTTTCAAAACCTAATTACAAAGTACTCGATATAAAAATAATTTTGTCCACTCTTCTGCTATCATTATCCACCTTAATTTCAATGTACAGGATAAAATTTTATTCATGATGGAGACATCTGATATTCCTTTTGATGATTTCTCACCTTAAAAAAAAAAAAAAAAGGACGTTATGGCTGAATAAAAAAGACCTTTACATATACATAGACCTACCTATAGATAGCAAACATTATACTATTTCAGCAATGTGCTTTTCCACACTTGTTCATTATTTATATTTTACTTTTTCTCGGATTAATTATTCCATTTGAAAATTACATATATATGGAAAAACAATCTCAGTTAGTAACAATGTAACTCAATTGAAGATTCTCAATCTCTTAAAATTTTCAGGCAATAAAATGTAGAGGTTTGGTCAACTGAGTTTTCCTTTCCTCTTCCTTTTGCTAGCACTTCAGTTCATTTCAATAACAAGTTAAGCAAATATTTTATAGAAAATACGTCTATCTAATCATGATAACCCCGAATTTAAATTTCTGCCTTCAAGTGCGCATAATTTGTATCCTTAGGTTTTCAGGGATCTCTACAATACATCACTTATACTCCACTAAAAATTATTATTTCTGTCTTTATCAGTGGGGTGCCCTGGTCCTGGCTCTGACCCCTCAGAGAGGTGGCTCAGCCTCACCATGGCCTGGGCATCACTGGTTTAACCCCTGCCCTGGGACCAGCAACTGCTGCCTCCCCTGCTCCAGCTTCAGCTCTGTCCCACTCCCACAGTCACCACCTGAAAAACCATCCCCTTTTGGGGACTTGAGGCTGAGGGCTGAGGATGATGGAGGCACTAGAGTAGCCCAGAGAAAAGGGGCTGTCCTGGGAAGATGTCTTTTGTGCAATAGTTTCTTCTGTTTTGTTACTGAGGCTTTCCCCTGCTACACATGGTGTTCCCTCCCATGCGGTTCACTATCTAAATTAGTCGCCGCTTGACATGACTAGCTCAATGATTTTTCTGCTGAAATAATGGAGATAGAAAAGAATAGTTTCAATACATTCAATTTTGAAAGCCTTGGCTTTGACAGGAATAATTGTGCCACTTTGTGTTTGGTTCATAGAAAGAACTTCAAAGAATGATGAACAGCCAAATGAGTGACCTCATGACAATCTGCTTAATTAGAATAAATTAGGAGAAAATATTGTTTTAGCAGAAGAAAATCACTAGAGTTGTCTCTAACAAGACACTTAATTATATACATCAAGGGGAATTTCTTAAGGGACATCTTTTTTCTTCATCTATGTAACTCATTTAACATATTTCCATCTTTGTAAATGTGACTGGGGAGATACATCAAACTGGATAAATTAAATCTAATTTTATCACCCATATGAACTTAGTAAAAGTTCTAACCAATCAAGAAAGATTAAATCCCAAAGCTGATTTTGACTTCAATAAAAATTACATTTTATACTTGTGATGAGTAACTAAATTCAGGTGTAATATCTTAATGACATACTGAAATGAAAAATTGCCATAGTTTTACAGTTCAACCAGATGTTTAGATTTATAAATAGTAATACAGATTTGAAAAACGAAACAAAATGTAACCAAGAAGAATGGACCGTTATTTTACAGTTAGGATTTTTTTTCTTTAAATCACATGAGTAAAAATTTGAATTTAGGAGATAAAGCACACTGGAAGTTGGGTCTAATATATACATATATATTTTGTTTTTTTAAAAAAAAAGATACATTGTAAGACAAATTACGGAAGAACTGAAGCCTAATCTATGCTCAGGACTGTATGAATTACCTAACTAAACACATAGAGATAGATCCATTTTCACATATACATGTACTTACATACACAAGAATATACAGAAAAAGTAATCTTACATGTAGCACCAAAAAATAGAAAAGAAATCTTTACGTGTACCATTATTAGTATGTATTCCAATGTTTCATGGTACCCTCTCCTACCATTATCTGAGACAACAAGTTGCAAACAGAAGCTGTCAAAGGGTGACTACCATAAATACTTTGCTTCTACATATCAGTCCTGAGGGGTATTAAATGCTGATGAAAAAAGCTTGAAGACTGAAAGGATTAACGCAAATTATTTTATTATAATTCTGTTTACATAGGAGCATTGGATCATGATACTGGCTTGTATTTCAAATCAGAACAATTTAGAAAAAGACTGGAGAACTGCCTTCATAGTAGTTCAGTCATATACATTTAAATCAATTTTATAAAGCTAGTTTATCCCTTGTCCAATATAGAGAGCGTACTGTAAACTGCACTGTTGATTCAGATTTGAAATATCAAGCCTAAAAAGTCACCATGGTAAGAAAAAAGGATATGTATTGTTTCTTAAAGGATTACACCTTGAAGTTATTTTTCATGACTGAAGGCCTTTTCCTCTCCTGAACTAGGTTATCAGCTAGAACTTTCTATGGAAAAGCTCACAAAATGAAGTTAGAAGCTAGATTTCTAGATTTTGAAAAATAGCTATTTCATTCTGTGTTTAGCTTTTTTTTTTTTTTTTTCTTCTGGTCATATCAGCTTCAGATCTATTTAATTCTTGTGGCTAGAAGTATTTGGATGTCCTCCCAGCTTGGTGACATAATTTTAAATTTTCTCTCTTTTTAATTTGTTTCACATTTAAGTTGCACCCTGATGAGTACATTCCATCTGCTTACCATACAATTGACAAATGGCTTGCATATTAATGATCTCAAGCTGTGAGGAACCTCTTTCTCTTGAGTTCAAAACTTGTCTGAACTCAATGTTGAAGTTCCTGACATTTTTGAGGGTCTGGAATGACATTAGTGAGCTACATAATGAGGCAAATTTTGAAGTGGTTTTAGTGGAAAACTGTGTAATAAGATGTCCTTGTAAGGGACTGTAAATTTTTGTTAAGTTATCATTGCAATTTTTTTCCCACAAAACTGTATATACAACTTTAAGCTATTTTTATATCTTTTATTTACATAATACCATTTAGTAGGTAAAGCTATATAGGCCTTGTAGCTAATGGATTGACCACTGACAAATCAATGTGATGTCTCATTCTCATTAGGAAAGATTAAATGAAGAGATACAGAATATTTTCTTTATATCTTGTTTTCAAGTTCCTAATATGAATAATCACTTGCGACTCAGATAATAGATGCTAATTTTTTTCAGAAACCAGATTAAAACAAGAGGACTTTCATGCCTTTGCTAATATGTGTATTGATTAGGTTATAATGGGACATGCTGGCACTAGAGTTCTGGAATATGTAAATATGGCATAAGATCTTTTTAGAGAAACCACACTATTTTGTGGCAGATAGAGACATAAAAGGAACAGCAGAGTGTCTCAAACATCTTTAAAAAGTTATATTTAGATTACTGAATCTTCATTTTGGCCAACATAGCAGTAAATTAAAACTGTGCCACAGTTGCAATGATGGTCACCACAAGTTAATAACAATAATGTTGTTACATAAAGAGCAAAAAATGTCACAACTGTATCTACAAACTGCAATTTATTTTGCAAGCTAGCATGGTCTTGGAGCTTAGAGAGTTGATTTGATTTTTGATGAAACTACACTGAAAGGTGTATTTCAGGAGTATATATAAGATATTTAGACTGCTAAGGGCTTTTTCTAGCCATGGCAATTGAAAAGACTCTAGCCAAAGCAAATTCTCCTTACAATGAAAATATTAAGGTTGAAGGGATACAATCAGGGTGTCCACTACATGTAATCTGAGTTTCTCCAATTACTTTATTGACTACATTGCCATTGACCATAATGTGATTTTGAATACTTTGCCCAGATACACATACCTCAGTTGAGATATCAATCTTGAACTCAAGCCAAGCACAAAAAACCAAAGAAATTGTATGTGAAAAATAAGAAAAAGAACAAAATATCAACTAGTCATCTTGAATAATTACTCTATTTTCAAATGTTCTAATCTGTACAGCCTCAGGGTTTTCACATGATCACTCATCCCCAAACGGTTATGATCTTCGTTTTCCTCAGATGCACTGGGGAACTCTTTTAGACTCATCTCTCTTCTATTGGAAGCATTATCCAGGAAATCTCTGTAACTATAAAACTGAGAAATGTTCATGGGCCTATGATAGAAAAGATCAAGTGAGGAAAATTTTACACTAGCATACAAGTGTTCTAGACAATAGTACTTTAGAAAAATATTTTAGCTTCTAGTCATATTACAGTATCTGAATCAAAACCACTTTAATCAATGATGCTTCTCAGAGCTTTCTTTTGAAATACAAAACAACATATTAATCTTGTTGAATTATCATTACAAATTTAAATCAGCTCCCCAGTTCTATTTCTTTTTTCTCCTGATAAAAGCAACTCATTTAACAGAACTATCCTATTAATATAATTTGCTTATTTAAACATTCTGCATTTTGTTTTGAACCTTCAATTCTGAAATCTGAAGCCTTCGCTAAGAGTTTCATAAATTTGCATAGAGAGCAAGTTATCTTTGAACTTTACCTCTGCAAAGCCTATAGTATGTTCCCAGTTAATTGTGAAGTTTATTTACGTTGTCTCAATTTTTGTGTTTGTGTTTATAAGTCTCATTAAACTGAAAACACCTAAAAATTGATTTTGACTATCCATGAGTTATGGAATCTCCTAGTCACAATATCTTGGCTGGCAAAGGCAGAAGTGTTCATTAGCACTGTGGTCTGTCCAATTCACTCTAGAATTCCTTAAATTTCATAAGAACAAGATAAATGGATGAAGATGGGAGAAGTCTGGATGAAAATGTAATTTTAGAACTTAATTTTCTTTATTCTGAAAACAAAAGGCGCAAAGACCCATGAGGCTATGAGATGGTAATTTTAGGTACATCTCCTGCTCTCAAAGGACAGTGGCAAAAGGCAGGGACTGTATAAAAGAATAGAAGATAGGTGGCTTTATTTTGAAAGACTTTTATATACGTTGAAACACTGAATAAGAAAAGTATTAAAAATGTTGCTCTGTTTAACTTCAAAAAGAACTTCTTTGCATAGGAGACATTACTTATTCAATACTTCCTCTTTGTTCCAGGAGAACATAAAATAATGTCATAATAATTGTAACTTTTCACAATTTATTTTGCTCTTTCAAATCACCTTAAATATATGCCATAAATTTAACTCAAACATTAGAATATTCAATCATTTAAAAAGAGAGAGAGAGAGGTTCTTTCACTAAATCCTCACAGGCCAAGTCAAGAATTGTGGCTCAGATGAATGGACAGTGGGATGGATTGAGGAATGGTTGGGGTGATGGAGTCTCCCTCAGTGGAGATATTCAAGAACCACCTGGGCACAATCCTGTGCCATGTGCTCCAGGATGACCCTGCTTGAGCAGGGAGGTTGGAGAGTTTGATCCACTGTGGACCCCTCCAACCTGACCCATTCTGTGATTCTCTGATTCTGTGATACAGGAAAAGAAGCAAAGCGTAATTCTGCTAAGTGCATTGGAGCTGGGAACGCAGATTTGCTTCATGGTAAAACTACTTTCTATGAGGTAGGAATAATTAATATTTTAATCATTTATTTGAATTATTCATACATCCACATAGATAAAGACATCCTGTTTTGAAATTTATTCATCATAAGACTCGAATTACATCTTCTTTTCCACCATCTTGCAATTAAAAATATCAGTTACAGTTGGTACCATTTATTATCTCAACATTTTAAAAGTTATTAAAAATAATACAATTCTTAAAAGTAATAAATATTTTTAAGTGTCTTATAACTCATCTTCCTCTAGGATACATATTTTTTTCAAAGCCTGGTTCATGTTTTGTACCACTGATATATACTCTGTTAAACTTCTCCATGATATCTTAAGTGCTGCAGTAAGTAGAAAAAAATTGCTATTAACAGATTGGAACACAATATTCTGATTTCTATCAAAGGGCTGTGTAATCTTACTTGAGAAGTATTCTGCTGCCACTTCATTTCATTGTCTTAGTTTTCCTCCTCCACAGTTTTCAAGTTCAATAGAAGTCACCTCAAACAATTAACAATAGTATAAAAACTGACTTATATAAGAATAGTAGCCCAGGACTCAATGTTGATTTGAAGAATTAGCATTCTAATATAATTCACTTTGGTTTTAATGTATTCTCCTTTTTTAGTTTCACACAGTGCCTATCTAATATTTCCACATTAATATTTACCAGTGTTACAAATATGCTGATATTATAAAACCTCCCACCTTCTGCCTCTGTTGCAAGGTAAAATGAAGACATTCTTCTCAAATAGGTTAATTGCTGACACAGGCATAAACAGGAATTTACTATAGAATAATCTGGGTTGGAAGGGACCTTAAAGGTCATCTAGTTCTAACCCCCCATCATGGACAGGGATACCTCCCACTGGACCAGCTTGCTCAGGGCCCCATCCAACCTGACCTTGAACACATTCCAGCAAAGAATTTCTTCCCAATATGTAGTCTAAATCTACCCTCTTTCAGTTTGAAGCCATTACCCCTTGTCCTGCATCTACATATCATTGTAATGTCCCTCTCCATCATTCTTATCAGTCTCCTTCAGGTACTGGAAGGCTGCTGTAAGGTCTCCCTGAAACCTTATCTTCTCCACACTGAACAACTCCAGCTCTCTTAGCCTGTCTTCATAGAAGTGGTGCAACAGCTCTCTTACCTTGTTTGTGGCCTCCTCTGGACATGCTCCAAGAGCATTACAGTCAATTCCAAGCTAGTAATGGAATTGTTGGGTTCAAAAATAGCAAACTCCTTCTGTGGGTGACTACATATTTGATGCCGTAGTTGGTTGTGGAGAGGGTACGGAGGAACCGCCACGTCACCCCAGAAAACGACCCTGAGTTCACTTCTGGGTTCTGCCTTGAAGGCAGATCGCTGACAGGCTGGAGCACCAGGTGCCGATGTCGGGGCACAGCTCCACACAGCGCAGGATAGCAGAAACTGGCAGCGAGGACAAAGAGGCAGCAGAGGTTTTCCATGTGGAGTTCCAAGGGCTTACTCCGAAAAGGGGTCCAGGAACAAAAGATGAGAACAAAGGACGTTCCGGAGGGTTTATACAGGGGAACAAGGGGCAGAGACAACATCAGGATCCAATTGTCTGAGGGCAACAGGGTGGAGCAAAGGCAGAGTGACAGGCTATAAACCAACGGGGAGAGAGATAGGCGGGAAGGGCGAACTGGCAGCCAATGGGGAGTCGAGGAAGGGAGAACTCTCCAGAACAAAACCGTAACAGGGTGAAAGAGGGAGGAGAGTTGCTGGGCCAACTACAGTATAATGATCTACATCAGAACAAAAAGCATTGTGGGCCTTCACCATGGCCTAAAAAGGTTTCAATCTTCGAAGTGATCCCACCACTGAAGTGCTTTTTGGTTCTATGATCTTTCGACCAGCTCGCCCCTGAGCTGGGCCACCACAACACATACTATCTTAATTTTTATTACTGTACATCAGCATTTGATAGGCAGTCCTTTTTCATTTTACTTGATATTTGTTGTCTGTCCTTGATTTATCTATTTCATATGATTTAGCAGCTTTAGTGAATTGACAATAAGTTCCTTTCATAATTAGATTTTAAATAGCAGAAAGTTGAGAGAGTAGGTTAGATTAAATTCCAACAAATATATCTTCCATCTACTACTATTTTAGATCATTTTATTTTTAGTGCTTTTACCATGCCTTCCAGGCCAAAGATTCATGCAGCCACAGAGCATATAGCTGTGACTGTAAGCTGTGATTTATAACCTTATCCATATCCTTATAACCTTGATACAGTNGCAACACCTAGCACTGCAATATATTCCAGGGGTATAACTGTGATAATGAGCACCATTGGCACAGCATAAAGCTTCATGTCTGCCTGTATTCCTATTTAAATATACATCATGCAACATACGGGAAGCATATGTGGGTTTGCAGTCATTTCTGTCAAAACATGACAGTAAGGTCCCAAGTATTTTATCACTACTGTTTGTTTGGTTTCTTAATACAAGACGCTTTTAAACAACACTATCAGGTACTTTTGGCTATATAGTAGATTGTATGGATTTCTCAGAAAAGAAGCTTGAATAAATGATGTTTATAGTAGTGGTGAATAGACACTGAATGGTTTGTTGTCTGTCATGGGATTTTCATTCGGAGGTGGAAGTAAAAGTTCCTCCTTCTATTTTTCAGCAGAAAATAATCAAATAACAAAAGAAATTATGTTGTGAATTTTGTCTGTTTTCAAGTCTTTAACTGCAAATCCCTTAGAAAAAAAGAGAAAGAATGAGAAATTTCAAGAAGCTATTGGTATTTACTGTCAATTTCATTTTCATCTTCCACATGAAATTAAATTTACAAGGACATGTGGAGAATATCTTTTTGATACAATTCCTATCAATTCCTAGAAAGAATTGGGGAAAACTAGTTTTTCAGATATATGACATAGTTTAATGGGACTTTTCCTCTAGACATCTTTTTACTCTTTATAAACACAAACGTGTAATTTCAAACAGACTAGCAAGCTTCATTTAACAAGTGACAAGTTTCATATTTTAGCTTAAAAGACTAAAAAACTGTGGCGATTCTTTTTTTTCTGCTTACTATGAGCTCAATGTAAAAATAAAATATATTCTACATTTAACATATAATACTGTAGGTGGGGCTCTGAATGTTAATTTTACTGCTTTCATCTTGATTTTCTAGGTGCCATCTTTAAATTTAAAAAAAAAACCAGCTGACAATTCTTATTGTGCTTAAGCAAATATTTAAGTCGCACTGAAACATCAGAGGTACATACTGAAAGTTAAAATAATGCCTTTTATTCTCCTAAACAGGTTATTAGCTCTTTTCTAAAATCATGTTTTATCAAGACTCTCCACCTCCAAAATAGGAGCTCCAAGCTTCAAAGCTCCCCAATCTTTGAAGAATGATGAAAATGTTACATGAACTGTCTCATCTATTCATATAGAATATATTCATTCTAAAGGACATCTTTATCCACATGAATGAGAAGAAGGTTATCAGGACCAGTTAGCATGGACTCACTTTTTGACCAACCTGATTGCCAAAGAAAAGGACATTGCATAGTAGTGTCCATCACTGATACTTCTTGAGCTGGGCATTGAAAAGATGAGAGTTCTGAGATGTAGTTTTCAAAGAAAGAAAACAATAAAAAGAGAGACTTACATTACCTTTATTGATTAAGTTGTATCTAAGAGTTCAGAAGGAAGGTAGAGTTCCAGGAAAGACTGAGAAAACCTTCCAAAGTCGTTAAATAAATATCAAAATACCATTGAAAGTTGTTCCTTGGTAAAAATTCAGGAGGGACCTAAAAGTACAGCTGTTCACAGAGAAAGATTAAAGGATAAAGCAAGAAGTAGAACATCTATAGAGATTGATATGAAACTACTCCAGAGAATAGTTTTAAAGGAGATTTTTCCATTTTTCCTTTTCTTTTTCCATTTGCATTTAGAAAGCAAGTAGACAAACTCTACAAAAAAATATTTTTCACATTATAAATTATTTTGTTAAATAGGTTTGTTTACTTAACTTCTTACATGTTGTCTATTATGATGACTACTCCTGAATGCCAGTCTCAGGCAATTTAGAGGTAACATGCAATGTAAGTCTATACAGTGTAAGTCACTATAAACCCGTATCAGTGACTCATACTGGGAAGGCTATTAATGACAGTTTCCTATGAAGGGATTTGTATAAGTGCTGGGAATATCAGAAGAGGATAGAAGTTCTTAAAATTAATTTAGTTAGTCCAACAGTAGGAATTCACGTCATTGTTATTTGAATTTTTCATGTGGCACAGTGAAGACAGAGGCTTCCATTATCATCAAGTTCAGAGCAGGCTGAAAGACAGAAGAGTTTCACAAATCAGAATAGTTTAGGACTTCATTGTTGACTGTAATAACAAATGCCATCTGAAAAACCATAATGTTCCTCCTGATACCGCTCTGTGCTATGAAGACATAAAAATAGCATTGCTTCAGTACTTAGAGATTGTACAGATTGTATTAAATTTGAAAAGTTACAGAGCAGAGAAATTCCTTGATGTAAAAGCACGCTTAACTGGTAAATTCAACCTGACTCCTTAAGTTTCCAGAATAAAAACTGCAATTAAATTTCCCAGTTTTAGAGATTTATTGAGAACATATAAATAATTTTAAATACTAAGAAGCAGGGCTTTTTTCTAGTTTATTGATAAAAAAAGCTTTGGTTACTGAAAGAATCTAATACTTGCACCTTAAATTTCAAGTGCAATGCCATATTGGGAATATTACCTTGATAAATTGGTGGGTTAACATTTGGTAATACTACAGGTATATACACCTACTCAGACACAGTAACAGTCACAAAACCAAAGAGAAACTCTGAGAACAATAGATGGGGCATTGATCAAACACTTGGATGAAAGTTTGGTGGTGATCGATTTTCAAGTCTATCTACAAAGCCACCATCAAAGAAGAATAGGGCAAAATAAATGGTTCTTTCTTCAGTATGATGACATAGATGTTCCTCTGAAATAGCAGTTACACAGAAAACAGTACAGAAAAGGTCTTTTCCATGAAAGCTGTCTTGAGAAGAAAGACGACAAATTTTCCAAACCCTGAGAAAGTATACCACTATTATACTTACAGTTTCAATTGCTGTCTAAAATGAATACACCTATTGCATCTTAAAATTTAAAAAAAACCTCCTTAGGTAGAAATATAGTACTTTCACACAAAGACATCTTAATACTTTTAATATTTGATCTTTTTTGAGTTTTGCAATATTGATTAGAACTGAAGATTTCAAAAAAAGGTAAATTGCATGATGACAAAACCAGACTGCTGGAAGTCCCATTTAAGCCCTAAAGTTTAATGAAAATAAAAATTTAGATTGCCCAGTATTAAAAATGCATTTATTCCATAGACTAGGTGGTTGAACAAATGTTTCTTGTTTATGGCTTTTTAATGTGTATCAAACCACAAAAAGCTAGGGGTTTTTTTCTAAATAGCAACTTATTGTTTCCTTTCCCATAAAAGATTATTTACTCTTTATGTTTGTGGGCTTTTTTGTGCTCTGCTTTCAAGAAATAATATAATTTTTTGAAAACACCATGTAAATAAATTTTAAGGATTCCAGATTTTTCTTCAAGTATTATGACAGAGAAAAATTAATTAAGTTAGTCCATGGTTCCTCATTTAACAGTGCTCACAGTTTCCAATCCATCAATTTTCCAAATTATTCTTTTTTTTTTTTCTTTTTGTATTAGGCTAGCTGACATATCTACAGATATTTGCCACCTTTAAATTTCCAGTGCGAACAAATAATTTCAAATGTCAACTATTGTCTTACAAAGGTTATCAGCAGGAGCATAGGTAGACTATTTCACCAGTTACTGTAAATACAGCTAATATATTTTTATTTTACTGGAACATTGCAACAGAGGATCATGAATGGCATTTTAAAGAGTCAATTAAATGCATTGTAATTATATAGTTAATTTTACTCTTCAATATTTTGAAGTATATTGACGATCTACTCAGAAAAACTAATGTCCCAAAAGAGTTCTGTATGCAAATTTGAAAGGCAGATATTCAGATTAATATGAAGACCCAGGTGGCATATTATGTCAAGAAGAAGAGCCTAAATACCTGCACTAGATTTTATTCAGGCTTAACACACTTAAAAGTAAGGATGCAATCAAAGAACCAAAATTAACCTATGATCTATTCCTCTATGATACATACAAATACAATTTTCACCTATAAGCTTGTCTATGACGCTTAATTTTCTGCCACAGGTCACGTCCAAGGTGCTGCCATTTGAGAAAAGATAAGCATCACAGAACCCAATCCATAGCTACTAAGATTCTTAAAGTTTTGTACGTCAGCCAGCAGTAAAATTTTCCTAACTTTTGGTTCCTTTACTGTGTTCTTAGTGCACCTAACACACCCAAAACAATGTCTAACACAATTATCATAATCAATTGCCTCTAAACCAATGAATACTTGGAGCTGTATAAGAGGATAAAGGCTGCTAGTCTGCAGGCTGTGAGAAAAAGAAAAAAAAATTCAAAGAGAATAGAAATTTTCATGACTAATTTGTAAATTACTCTCATCAGGCTGATGAATTCTCCATCCTTCCTGTCACACTGCTGTCAAATGTATAATGGAAGGATCTTAAGATTAGAGAAAGTAACCAAAAGAATGCAAACTCTATCTGTAGAACTCTTAACGAAGATCAGAGCGCCCTGGCTCCTATTCTTTGAATTGCTTACATATTTGTATTATTCAGTCACCAAACACAAATTAGAAATAATTAGAGACCTGAGTCTCATACTTGAAGATGGTGTGTTGTAGCCATCAACAATATCAATTTCTGTCTCGGCTTCCATCTTGCTCTTAGAAGCTCATTTCCTTCTGTACAGAGCAACAGATCCATGAAGCAGCTCGTGTCTTTCATAATTAAATCTGGAGCTTGAACACTCTTAGGTGAAACCTGGATTTCTGACTTGCTGTACTAGCAATGAGGTTTTGTACAAAAAAGGCTGAGGAGCCTTCAAACACCTAATTCTGTAAGCACTTCTAGATGCTTGTCTATCCTTAAGTGGCAGTGGTACTAAGCAAACAGAGCAGGTCTTGGACAGAACTGAAACCTTGAGTTCAAAACTGTAATCCAAGAACAACCCAGTACATCTGGGGCTACTAGATATGTTTCTGGTGGGGTTTTTTTCAAAGCAATGGGACTGATTTAATTTAACCATCTAATAGTTGCGCATTTTTCTCAGCTACTCAACAAGTGAATTTCTTTTAAGACAGGTATCTAAGATCCTAAAGGAAACACAGTTGATTTTTGTTTAAGACTGCTTGCCTAAATTTTAGATGAAGTTAGACTAAAAGGCTTCTATTTTATGGGATTCCTAATTTATTAACTTTCTATTGTGTTTATTGCACAGTTAAGGCCATTCAAATTTATTGCAGTCTAGCACTTACAACTACTCGTGGTTGAGGGTGCAGTACAAAGAGCTTTGAAGCTCCCTATTTGCTATGGAAAGCACACCTAATATAAATCAAAATATGCATTTTCTTATAGTAGAAACTGATTTTTAGAAAACAGCACATGCAGAAGAAAAGCTGTGGGTGCTGTGGTGCACTATTTTAAACAAAGCAGATTTGTGGCTAAATCATCCAGTCAGAAAGAGATTTAGATTAAACTCACTCATTGGCCTGAAGGGGAGCTCTAGAGTGCCAAAAAGAAAATGGCTTAATCCTGGAGACAGAATAATGTCCTATACTCATTTCTAGGGCATATGAACAGGATCAGAAAGCAGGAGAAAGTGACAGTGAAATGCTATAGAAACAGTTGAAAAATAATATTGTAATAATACATATCACTTCATTGTCTTCAATTTCTATGAGGGAACGTGAATTAAATTTTCTCCAACCAAAAACCTGATGAATGGTATATCAATCACATTTTTTGATTTTGTTAGTCAAAGTATATAAATATGAGAAAATCAATCCAACCTTATAGGTAATAGGTTTTTTCTTTCTTTTTGATTTTCCTGTTGGAAGCTTTCTATATCACTCTCTCAAAGTAATATTGTCTATTAATTAAATAAATAAAATGGGTCAAAGACTTGGCTTTCAGTCCTTATCAAAATAGTAAAAAATTTGTTCAGAGAGTTCACTTTTTTTACTGAACTATCAAAAAAAAAAAAAAAAAAAAGCTATGTGACTGCTTCCAAACTGACTGTAAGAAGCAAGCTTGCATCACTATCATTATACCTAGACTAAAACTGAAAATTTTTTGAGAGAGTGTAGCTGATTTGGGCCACAGCCAAAGGGTTGTCCTTACAATTAAACTGTGTGGATATTTTTTGTATTAGTGTTCAGGTCTGTATTCTGTTCCTTTTCCTCTTCCTGCTATATATGTATCTGTTGTAATCAGCTCTGTAATACCTGTGCTAGGTGAGAATTAGGTAGCCAACTTTACTTGTTAAGGAAGTGTATATATATATAAGTGTTATCAATCAGTAGTATTTCCTTCTTACTCTGGTGATGAATCCATACTTGCGGAGATTTTTCTAAAACACTGCATTTTTGTGGTTAATTCTTAATGTTGCATTTTGGTGTTACAGTCCTTTCAGGTGTATAAAAAAGCTATGTGACAAAACAGTAGACAAAAGCCAAGATACGTATCTTAGTGCCCAAGCAAAAATCTTTCAGTCTAAGGCATACTTGAGTACAACTTCATGGTTTGAGGTATAAATATAGAACAAGAAGTTTGCATCAGAAAAAAAAAAAAAAATCACTAGCCTATTGATACAACACATTTAAAGAAGATGAAGCATAGAATGGTTGCTTGCACTGAATACCTGTGTTTTGCCTGTCACAAAAGAGCCATCCATGAAGCATGGTATATATCTCAGCTAATTTAAAGTAGGTAATCACACTATTTTCCTTGATAATCTCTTAATTTATTAGTCTCACTTCTTCCCTTAAGAGACTCTCTGAAACTGTGGCAAAAAATGATAGGAAAAAATGGTACGAAATCCATGGTAGAACACTTCAAAATACTCAAAAGATATAAAATTGAAAAAACCTAAATTTTTATCATAGGAAAATGCACTCTGATAAATTTAGTTTATGACAGTGAAATCTCATCTTGTAAAGTGCATATTTTTATTTTCAATTTTATCACTGACAAATATAAGCAAATAAAATACTTGTCTATTTGTAATCTTAAATAGTGCATCCATCATAAATTAAGAAAAAATACGGAAAAGAACAGGCAAATATTATAGCAAGATGCTAGATATCAAGTACAGGTTCTTAAGTATAGTCTCAGTGAATCTACAGAAGTCTCTTTCTGAGCATACAAATTTATTAAGATAAAAGCATAAACAAGGTATATACAGATTAGTTTTGTAGGAGCTTCACTGAATAGGTGGGATCTGCTTCATGTTTTTTTCTCTATTAACCAATATGGAACAATTTTGTATGCACTTTCCACTGTTGCCAATAAGAGGAAATAAAAATTTTATTGTTGTACATTTAGTTCAAATCATTAATTGCATGAAAAGCCTTTCATCAATACTTTCTGATTTCTACCAAATTGATAATCTCAGCAGTTTTTTAATTGAGGTGGTGAAAGGATCAACGAGTGAAAGGTCATGAAATGGGTGAGGTCTCGGGGTGGACTTCTTGCTTTGGAACAAAATTGTCTGGTGCCTTTCCAAGAGCTTTCCCTGTGAGACTTGAATGTAGAATCTCCTCGTCTCCACTGAGTCAGCTGCCTGCTTCCAGCCCCTTGCTGCACTCACTCTATTTGCTGTACATTCAGTGAAGCTGTGCAAGGGAGCAATACCCTTCTATCACTAATGCCATTTTGTCCACACCTTGGAGAGAAAAAAAAAAAATCTGTGGGTTAAAATATTCTGTTTCCTTCCCACACAGACAGGGGCAGGGACAGTTCAGTGTACTGATATAATTTTTTTATTGCTTTGTTAGTTGAAGTAAGAGGAAAAATTAGGAATTGTCCATCATCATCTATTGCTTATTGTATGTATTGCCACAGGCTAGAAACATGCTATTAACTAATTTTAGTTTGCTTTGTTCATCTCATTTTACTTTTGATAGCTTACAATGTGACTGCCTACTGTGATATGACCCAAGTTTCATGAAATAAGATCCTGCCGGGTTTCTGCTACATAAGATGTGTTGTACAGCTCAAAGCATATTAAATATTTGAAATCACAATACTTTTTCAGTTCGATTTAAATAAATGATCCTCGTTGATTAGGGAAGTCAGGAAAGTCCAAGGAAAAGGAAGGTGTTTGGAATGCTGGAGGCTAAAGGATTAAACGATGATATGATCCCAGTTAATGAAGTGCTAGCTTCTAGCCTATGTAGGATCAGCAGTTTCCTCTCTCATTATGTGGCACTTTGCCAAACAGTAGTTCAGTCTCTTGTTCTGTAGGAGATTTTAGTTACTCTGCTCCTAATTGCAATATCTGTAGGGGAAAAAAAATGCAAGACGAAATTTTTTAGGTGGCTTGTGAGATTTTATACATTCTCTTTAATTTTTATGGTTTCTCGTTTCTTAAATCTATGCATCATTTGTTATGGCAAAATTAATTTTGTATCAGGAAGTTTAATCTGTTAATTAGACTATGTATACATAATACGTGTTGTAATAGTTTGAAATACTTTTGAAAAGCATGGCCAGGACTCTTTTCATAACAGAATGTGGACAGAACTTAAACTGTATTTTTGTTTCACGTTTGTGATCCTGTCTGTTCTAAACTTCCTTTTGTACTTCGGGAGAATATTCTTCCTGAAATGCAAAATAAAATGAACAACCAATAATCTGTGATACAGAACAGTCTCATGGAATGAAAAAATCAAAACTCTGATGTTATTGGTGATTTACTCACATAGTAAGAGAAAAAATTGTGTACAGTGTATGATTTTTTTGTCATTAATTTGACAAGTTCCATACAAAGCTGTATGCAACCAGAGAAAAGGAGATTCTAAAATCCAAACATCCCCCTTTATAGACTGCTTCCTCTCCTCTCTATCATATGCTCTATACCCTATATGCTTCCCATATTCCATTTATTGTCTCACTCACTCATATAGTAGCTATATTCATACCAAATAAAACTCTTAAATAATGGACATAGACAAAGACTGAGTTGGAAACTAGTACAAAAAAATCCTTCTCACACTGTACTGCCCTTAGTAAGCACAGGAAAATCTCTATTCCCAGCTTAGGGTGATGCATCTCCCAGTTTTCCTTTATTTCCCCAAGAGAGGCACTTAATTCTCCAGAAAGACATCTGGAGCATCTAGACTGCACCCCCTCCAGAGATTTAGGAAAACATACAAGGACACTTTTTTCCTAATTTAGACACTTAGGTTGCTGTACCTCACAGTTATAGAATAATTTAGAAAGAATTTCTGGAAGTCGTTTAGTCCAAGGCCTCACTTCAAGCACATCAAGTAGATCAAGTTATTAAGAAGCTTGAGTTTAAAATCTTTCATCTTCAGGGATGGAGATTCCATCCCCAGACTGTCTGGGAAACCATCCTGGTTTTTGGTTTTTTTAGCACTCAAAAACTTTATCCTAATAGGTAATTTATTTTTTCTATTATCAGAGTTGCTGCCATTTCAATTCCTGTCCTCCAGAGGTTCCTGTGCATCGCTGCACACCTCTAAGAAGAGTCTATCTCTCTTCTCTGCATAAAACTTCATTAATATTTTCCCTAAGACTGATCTTAACACTGCACAAACTCAGGTGTCTCAGCCTCTTACACATTTTGTGATCCATACGCCCAATCATTGTGATGGTTCTCTGACATACTCATTCCAGCAGTGCATTATATTTCCTGCACCAGGGAATAACAACTGGACACAATACTCCAAAAGCAGACTCACAGCCACCAAATAGCAGGGAATAATCACTTCTCTTGACCTGCAGGCAATACTGTTCCTGCAAAGATATTTTCTGCACTCCATTACTTGCAGGTCCCTTTCTCACAGCATTACATAGTCTCTGCTGTCCTTAGACCATACAAATACACTTTTAAATGAACTCCAGAAAACAACTAGAAGGTAAATGAGAATATGGTGTGGCAAGTAGTGTTTATCTGTAGTGACTTACTGTGTCACACAGAAGGTGAGAGTATGTAATCTCAGTCATACCTTCTGGCATTAAAAAATGATACCATATAATGGTATTAGTACCTCTAGTTTGCTGGTTTTTATTAACTCTCTACGCTACTTCTATGAATTATAGTATCTCAATGTCTATTATTTCATTAGAGTGTACAACACCACCTTGCTTCAGTATGTCTCCAGTCATCCAAGAAAATTGCCATTTAGTCCATTTCTGCGGCAAACATAAGGTTTGTAGGCTGCAATGTTCCCATTGAGAGAGGATGTACTCAAGTAGAATTTCTCAATAACAATCAATTATAGGGTGGGTAGCATACTGGCTATTGTGTAAATGTTTAACATTCCAGAATATTTCACTTTGTTTCAAAGATTTCAACGTTTCTGCAGAGGAAATTTTTTTTTTTAAGGTAAGTGAGAGGAAATCTATACTTTAGGAAAAACAAAATAATCAGAACTGTTCTTCTCATGTAATTTGTGAAATTTATATGGAAAATTTAAAGAATGTTCTCTCTTCAAACAACTTGTGTCCCATGAGTTTTGCTTTTGTATTTACACAAATATGTATGCAATAGATGATAGAGAAATTCTGATATAGGGATACACTCATGCATTAAATTATCATAGTTTTTTCCAGCAAGCACAAAGAAATAACAGTAATAAGCACTTACATGATGTTCTTTTTTTATCTCTGCCTCTCTTTTTTTCTCATCTTTCTGATGTATGAGAAAAATTTAGGGAGCGTACCAAAATATAGTGATGTGCTGCCAATATTTCTGAAAAGATTTTCCTGGAAAATTCCCTTTTATCTTGTAATTGTTACCTATCTTAATGGTGCATTTATTTTCAGATAAAATTAGTAAAAATTAATTTTTTTCCCTTGGAAATATGATTGTTTTTCCCAATAACTCTTTTAAAAGCATTTAACAACAGCACTTACTATGAAAGTGGTTTTTTGTTGGAGACTTTTCTGTTTGTTTTTTGTTTGGGGTTTTTTTGTTGCTGTTTTATGGTAAAAAATTTCTCGGTGTTTGTATTTCTGGTTTTTTGAGAAGCAACCTATAGTTTTTCATGCCTTTGAAAGGCATGTCTTATCTAACTTGTGTTGAAAGGAATAAATAGATTTGTAATAAAAATGCATTGTAATTTTAAATCTCTTTTTCTTGAGTCCTTTTGTATGTTCTCTTCCAATTTATTTCAAGACTATTTATTCTGAAAAAAAGTAGGACATTACTTGTCATCTGCTGAAGATGTAATCCATACTTCATCTTACCTATAATCATCAAACCATACTATAAAAATACCTGCAAGCATAGCTTACCTCAGTGTAGCTGAGACCCATTTTTTTGTTTCTTGAAGGCAATCTTACTTGACATTTTCTCCGCAGCTAAAAATTGCCAGTAAAGTACTGTGCAGGACTAGTATGTCAGAAAAAAAATACAAACACCTGGCACATAACTGTCTTGATCACCTTGCTGTTGTTAAGAGGAAAGCTGCCAGATAAAGCCAGATGTAGCTGATCTATCAAGATCTGAAGATTTGGGACATTTTCAGAGAACTGCTAAACTCTTTTTCTTGTTGTCTTTGCTTTGATTGCCTTCTTTCCCCTCATATTTTTTCACAGGGTCTCAACAGAAGAGAGAAGAAGGTCAGGCAGGATAAAAGAAAAAACAATTCAATGGAGCAGTATCCTGCCCTGCCACAGGCTCTTTTCCCAGAGCAGCAGGTTTTCCATCCACTATGCCAACATGGCCAGAAGAGACAATTAAACCTTTTATGCTTGATAAGCCAGCAGACTGGCTGGTTCTTTCACAATTTCTATGGGAAACAACTCAAACTTGGAAAGAAAACAAGTCTCCTATCATAAAAATCTCATTCACTATTGTTCTTCTCCAATTAACAAAATATTAAGCAAAAGAAAACATTCCTACAGCATGAAGTATACAGAAATTACATTAACTTCAAAATATTTAATTGCCGACTTAAGCAGTCTGTGGACAATTGATTGTCTATTAACTCTTCATGAGTCCTTAATGGTGTCTACTTCATGGCTTAAAAAGAAGCACTTAACATAATTTTAAAAATAAAACCGTTTTTAAAATGTAATTCATTGTGGAAATAAACTGTAGTCCATCCTGCAACCTAAAAAATTAAGTCTGATAATCTCAGAACCATTTTATAGTGAAATAAATAATTAAAGAGCTATTGGATATAGTTAGGATCAAGAAGAAATTGGGGTTTTTTTTAACATAATATAGAGATGCTACTTATGTGTAGAAAACATTGAGACAGTTTTCAAGTCAAGACAAATAGAGATGAATCTTGAAAAGACTGTGCATAATTCTCAGTGCCATATCTGTATATTAAGGAAATTTTGTTTAGAACTCCATACAGAAATGGTGTTGCTGTATTTAAGTTTCAACCTCACTTGAAAGTTTTTGAGTTCATTATTTCACACCCAAGAAAGGAGTTGAAATGGTCCAGACCACTAAGTATAATAAATCACTATTTTCAAAACCATAGTATATCATCTTTAATAAAGTAATTAATGTATAGTATATGCCCTTTTGATTGTTCTACATTATGAGGGCACTCATTAAAAAAATGCCAAACACAGTATGTATGTCTTTTTCCTAGGATCAATTACGGTACAGTCAGTCATAAGGGATCTATCAGTACAAGGAATAGGCTTTCATGACAGACAGACAGTGGGAGATTGCAATGAGAAAACCACTAAACGTGAAAATTTGTAGTCTCAAACTTTTTCCCTTGAGATACTTCAGGGGAAGTATCCTTTTTCAGGAGAAAATCATCAGTGACAGGAAAACTTTGTGAAAATAATATCGCAGGAAAATACCTATAAATAAAATATGAATTAAACACAAAAAATACACTAGGAGATTGGAGTGTTAATAATTCTCTACAGCATGTGTGTATACATGTATATGGTATATACATGTGTTAAAGCATCAAAGAAATAAGTGAGGTTTACATTACACTTGGATATGGCATAGATAGTGTATATAACTGAATATATTACTTGCAACTTTTCTGAAAGAGTAGTGTCTATAATATATATAAATGAATAGTAAATAACAATATATAATAATAATAAATAATAAATAAATAATAAAATAACAGTATATTAGCTATTTCAGAACAAACACATGGAATTTAAATTTGAAAGAACTATTGGCAATTACATTTGTTGCAGCTATTCGAATTAAAAGAAAAATAACCTCATGACAGATATAATTTTATTATTTTACTTGAATTAGGGCAAAGGAACAATGATGAGCAATGATGCAAACAATGGAATTATTACGCTGAATGTGTTTTTAAACTATTTAACATGAAATGAACTGCCAAGGCAAGCCTTAACCTGTTGCACTGCAGATGCTAAGACATGAAAATTAGATGAGTTGCATTGAAAATTATCAGGGCCATTTGTTAGATATCTCAATTATGCAGTCAATATAGAAGGTCTTGAGAGTGAGTCTTTATGTCTCTGCAGCCTAGCAAACACATAGATGTACCTTGCTCTTTTTTTATGAATTCCTAATATAACTAACATGATTTTGCTGCCTTTTTCCATGCCTATGGAATAGTCCGTGCAGTATACCAAATACTCAACTAAGCTCAGCAGCTGCAAGTTAGACTAGTTTTAGAGGGGTTTTTTTCAATAAATCTAACTTCCACTGACATTTTGTAAAAAATAGCCACATTTTCAAGGCAACTCATCATGTGGGATGTAATAAATTCCATTTTTTCTGTATAAAACCTGTTCTAAGCCACTTATAAAATTTAATAGAAAATGATAATCTTTCAGAACAGAACAGAACACCTAAAGATTTCCTATACGATAGTGCCATCTGTGAAAGGTAACACTGATATGTTTAAAGTGCGAGATTAGCCCTTTCTGTTTATCTAATAAAAGTTACCATCACTTCTTTCACCATCTTTTCTTAGAAATCAATACAGTTGTAAAACCGCTCTGCATTTTTAACAGGTTCAATTCATTTTCTGTGTAGCTTCCATGTTCCGCATCAGGGAATTCCTGCCTGAAATTAATTCATCTATTGTCTGCGAAGGAGAAACTCGAGAAAGATATCATGGTCTGCATCATCTCTTTGGCAGAAGTGGTTTGAAAACTATTGCCTATTGAGATGTAGTTTTAATTTTCTTATTTAAACCTGAATTTAGAATTGTTGAAGTGGACCAGAATTCTTCCCAAACCCGTAAATACACAAAGTATTTCTTTTTTTCCTCCCTCTGCTTTTTTTTCCTGCTGATGCTACTGCTTAAGGAGTTTGTTCCTTTTCTGATAAGGTCCATTTTTCATCAAGAGTATGTCCGGAAGGGTCTTCTAAAACCTGGCATAAACATACATAACTGAATTGACTTCTCAAGTGGCCATCACAACAATAGAAGAGAAAATCAAAATGAAAAGTAAATTAAAAAGAGCAGAAGTCAGTACACTGTCAGTCTTGTCTGTGTTGTATTATTCTGTATACTTGCTGCTTTCCTTTGCTTCCAAGGTCGCTCAACCATGTAATAAGTAGATTTTCAATGTATTGGTACTTCCTGCATTAGTTGATGTTCTGTCATGCAGTGGTGCAATCAGAGATTTTCTACTATTTTGCTAAGCAGGCTACAGCGATAAAGTAAATGCAAGTTATTCATCCTACTACAAAAATATCTGCTGGGTTTGCTTATCCAGAGTTTTTCCTATGTTTTACACATATTGTCCTGTATTTTCAAATGCACCTGTTTTATGCTTCTAAACTGACAGAACATATGCCATAACTGATATTCTGACACAAAAACATGTTAAACTTACCATGTTTCAGTCACTGGTTGCTTTCATCAGTACACGAGGCAGTTCAGAAGCAGTAAAAGAAATCATTGATTCTGATGAGATTTTGCTCTACATTTGTTTCTCAAGAGGTATCATAGCTGTAAGGTTCAGACATAACTCAAGCCTCATAACAGTGATATGTCAAGCCTAGATTCATGACAGACCTAAGGAATAGCAGCACTACTAAAGCTGTAATCTAAAGCAAAAGTGATTAAAGGATGTGGCTGGCCAACTTGAGAAGATCAAATACTGAAACCTTCCTGAGTCTTTTGGATTTCAGGCTTTCAACTTTAGTCTCTCAGGAGAGAAACAGAAATAAATTATATGATGTTCTGATTTTGAGAATGATATTCTCAATTCTCTGTCTAAAGAAGGGAAAGTTAAGAATAAAAAAATAATCTAAGCTAAACTAGATAAAATAAGAGGATACAAAGCCACTCAGGAGAGAGGAGATGATGGTTGCATTAAGTGCTTAAGGGTTTACTTCATATTAACAGTTAGTGAAAAAAACATGTGAATGCCTCTTGTGAACAAGGCTCAAAACTTCTTCCCCTTGTTCCAGGAAATTTGTCCATCAACCAGCTATTTTCTTTGGGCTAAAGACAGTGAGTGATCATTCATGTAGACAGTCTGCTTGTGTGAGTAAACCAAACTTTCAGTCATTATGCCTATAGATATTTTTATTTACCAAGAATGAGAACACTAATAAAACCAGTTCTGGTAAATGAAAAAGTAGAGAGTAAAGAAAGTAGATTACAAAAAAGAAGAAAAGTGGTATAATTCCAATGAAAGGATAGTTTAAAGACTCATTTTGCTAGAAATGGGTCAAGCAGCTAATGAGAGAATGGTTTCTAAGAGGCCAGAAAGTTGATTAAAGCTCAGGAATTTTCTGGCAAATCAACTAATCTAGCAGGGGGAGAAAGAAACCTATTCCCTTGTTGGCCCAAGTTACTCTTGGGTTTGATGTGGACTCAATATAAAACCAAACTGAAGGGAAAACCAAGGTTCTTGGTGGATGTATATACATATATATAAAACCAGAAAAAAACCAACTTTTTTTTTTTTTTTAATTTGGAAAATATCACAATTACAAATCACCAAACAGTTGCCTAAGGCACTATTTTATCAGACACTTCGAACTGCTTCTGAAGTAATAATTGAATTAGGAATATAATTTTTTTTAATATAAATATATTTTACCTACATAAAACAAATAGTGTCAGGATGACAGATTTGCTGAAAAATTTATAAAAGAAAACATTTTTTGTCATGCATAAAACCTATATGCCAATATTACATTTATTAACTATTCTAATAAAAAACAATGTCCCTCCAAATTCAAACCAGAATCAAAAAGCTATTCTTATCTTCAATAAAAATAAGTAGACTAGACTAAATCTCGTATTCCTCTGTTTTCCCAATTAATCCTATAATTCTTTTGAATACATTTAGTGCAGTGCTTCGTCATGGTAAAGGTTACAAAATCAATCTAATTTTCTTTAACATATATATCCATGAAATATATCTTCCATCTTAATTTTAATAATTAAATCTGTCATCATTTAAGATATTTATAATATTTCATCTTGACCTCAATGAGATAAAGCTCCATTTATGTGTTAAATTGGGATGAGATTTAATAGCTCTTTAATGCTTAGATCTCCAAAATGGGAGTGATGTTTAATTCTGAATGTAAAGTTAATCATGAAATCAATAGAAGATTATACTTTCTGACTTTGGAATTCTCTTCTTTACATCAGACTCTCAAATTCAGTAGACTGATTTATCAAACATAAGCATGCAAAATATATGGGGCAAATTTTTAGAATTAATGTTAATATTGTTTGTCCTTTAGTACTCATCTGTGGCATAGCAAAGAGAGCATTAAGAGAGATAGATTTGTCTTCTCGTTTTCAGTTTTGTGGTGGAACAATACAAATTTTTGCTGTAATATGGTCTAAGTCAAATTTTGCAGAAAGCAAACTCTCAAAGTCTTATGTGGATTATTTTTGTTACAGCAAATTCGGAGCAACATTATATGTATTTACCAGTAAATACAGTTATAAGTAATATAATTATGATGTATTATAATACTCACATGTCATGTAGCTTGCAATGTGTAATGTTATGTGAAAAATAACTGTAATTATTTCATAAATTATGCATAGTAGCATCAGGACAAATGGGCATAGGAAAAGTAGGTTATTATTAAGGTATAACAACCCTTAGGATGTCTCCACCAGAATTGCAAGAAGGGAAGTTACTGTTGTGCAGTGGGAACTGGTGCCTAAGATCAGCTTTCCCTTCAGTGTGTGTGCGTCAGCTTTATCCCTTCCTTGAGGCCAACAGAAATACTGAGCCTAAACCTGCAGGAATCTGTCCTCCCCTCAGTCCTTTCGCAAGCTCTTTCCTTCTGTCTCTCCCCCAAGCTGTGGCAGAAGCAGGTTACCACACAGAACCTCCAGCTCCTCTTTCTTAACTGCAACATGCAATTCTGCCTGCACTGCTGACGTGCCATAAACTAGCTCTGAGAGGCATTATATAGCATTTCATAGTGACTGAGAACTCTTTTAATGGAATTCTCAATGCTTTTTGAATCCTCTCTGATTTTGGGAAATAAAGATCTGTGCTATCATTCTATTACTCCTTGAAATTGTTTTTTCTTTTAAACAGAAGATATCAAAATATAATCAGATTTTGATTAAAAATAAAAGAAACTTTCATTTGTCAGCTGAATGTTGCTTTCCAGCTGAAGCAACATTAAGCTGGCTTCATCCCATGTTTTTGGAGGCTTCCATTCAAAATAAACAATTCGTAGATCTGTCTGTTTCCATTTTAAAGCTAAATCTGCTCCTATCCTTCATATAAGCACGTATCAGACTAATCCTCAAAGTGGAAAGTTTCACTTTCCTGAAAGTAAGCATACCAGAAGATACTGAATAGTTTCCAAATTCCTAGGTGAGGCATTTTTAGAACACAGTCTAATATCTGCAGGTAGGTAATTTCCACTCTCCCCAGGGAAGACTCAGAACTGCTCAGTGAGAGAAATTAAATGAAAGGGTTTCAGAATATTGAAAATCCACTTCATTTTCTTGAACTAGAACTTCCCTCTTCTGCAAAAAATACATAATCTGAAATTTTATGGGTTTTTTTAGTAAGCTGGTTCCTCTACCTCCATGTCTGTTTTGCCTTAATTGTTTCCAAGAAAAGTTCCTGCATTCTTTCTGAATGCCTAATTTTATATTTTATTTCATATAATAACATTTTAACCTATTTCTGATATTTTAGCCCTAAAGTGATAACATTCCCTGCTACATTGCAACAGAGTTTCACTTGGCATTGATTACACTGTCTTTAAATTGCCATTCCAGCCATTCTTACTTTTTATATTTTAAAAAAAAAAAACAACCAACCAACTGAAATGTGTTCCTAAAACACCTTTGAAGAATCCCTGTAATAAGTTCCTTCCATTCTGATTTCTTCCTAGACAGAATTCAGCTATTGATATGATGTGACATTCTGAGTTTATTCTGCTTCTGAGTTTTACTTAATGATTATACTTGAAATTGTCACCTCTCATTCCTATTCTGTCTATGCTATCCTATGGTCAGTAATATTTTCCTATCATTTTAACGTTTACTGACTTCATACACAGCAGCTCTGCTACTTTTCCACTGTATTTATATTATTACAAGTGTTAAATGGTTTCTACTGTGCTTTGTTTTCCTTTCAAAAAAAAAAAACCTCAGAATGACTTTTGAGATTTTTTACTATCTACTCATGATTTGCGATGTCTGCTCAATTTTACTTTTGTTTTTCTGACTACTCTTGATATTCTTCTTTAGAATACTGTATATTCAAGTAGATCTAAATTTTAAATTTTGTATTTTTAAAGGTCCAATCAGTTAAAATTTCAGTTGAAAAGAAATATACAAAATGTCTGTATTTATTTGAATAGAATTTTCTGTACAGCTAACATAATTTATCAGATCATTTATTTTATGATTTTGCCATTTTTAAATACAGAACTTTAGTTACAAACCTCACTTCTGTAGAAATTTATGAAATAAGTTTCTCCATGCTTCTGAAGTACTCTGTTGCTATAGTGATGACTGTGATAGAAAAAGCTACAAGAAAAGCAGTAACTGTCTTGAGGACATGGTTTCAATACAGTCTAATAAATGAAATATACAGCTGTAGAGGGAAAATAAAAAGATAAGACAAAATATTGGATCCCTTTTTTTTTTCTTCCCCATGAGGATCATCCATTTTGCACTCTTCATGACATAGTCCTGGGGGGAGAGGAGGTAGCTGGAAGGAAAGAATGCAATTGTACAATTTTTATGCGGTTGCAAAGTTACAAGGAGGTGCACTGTTGAAAAGCAACCTTAATTCTAGAATTTCCTAGGTTTTTAGGCTTGGGGATATTTTTCTTTAACAAAGTGCTATTCTGGCCCTTCCCTGGATATGCAAGAGATGCAGTTTGAGTTATATGATAATTGACATACTGTTCCTATAATTTTCTCTCTGGAAGATCAGAGCCTTTTCTTCCGCACCTTTATTTTTTTTTCCTTTTGCTGCCAGTGATGGAGAAACTACTACCTCTGTACACTATCCAGGGAAGCCTGGCAGATTCACAATACCCTCTTTGTCATCACCAGCTAGTTTTGGGTTAATCTACTTCTGCTACCACACATACATCATTGCGACATAACTGTCAGATGTAGCCCAGAGATAGATATCTTGAATTGTTTATGACAATTTAAAACTGATAGAGTCCAATCCAAGTTTCACAAGAGAGACAGACAAACTTTATTGGAACAAAACATAAGGACAAATCTAAGGCTAAATGTCTCTCGGGTAAAATGTCACCGTTTTCTGAAGATATTAGGGAAAGATCCCTAGCTATATGCTTGGTTTAGGCAATGTATGTATCAGAATACATACAAAAATATGGTTAAATTCTTAAGAAACATTTGGTGGCACAACACACTGAGAACAGCAGATTTAATACCATTTTGAAATACGGTATATTTACTAAATTAAGATCTCTTTCCAATTGTTGATGAAATGAAATGAGGTAAGTGAGCTGCAGCAATCATATTATGGAACAATTACTGCTATCCAGGCTGCTGAGTCATCCCTATCAATCATGTATACTTAATGTATGCTTGTGTGTGTATCTATGTATCTTGTTTTGCTTATTTAGGATAGTCAACACTAGTATTCCATACTTGATTCAGATGACATTTTCTCCAAACATTGTAAAAAGTAAAGCATTAATATGACATTTGAGCAATGCAAGAGATTACACTGACATGGAAAATTTAGTTACATTTTGCCACTTCTATGATCTTCATGGATCCCTTCCAACTAAGAATATCATATGATTCTATGATTTTGTGATATATAGCAACCAGTGTGGAACAAGAGTCAGATACAACAATTAATTAAAAGCTAAATAAGTTGCACTATTATCTAACTGTTTTGGCTGGGGTTTTTTAGATTAAAAAAAATTTGTGTTAATTCAAGAATCTGTCCGTAAGGTTTCTTGAACTATGTCAGAGTCAGAAATTTAGTATTTATGAAATATTTATTAAATGCAGAATTATCATTTTATCTGCCTCCTGCCTGGAAAAGGTGAATTCCAAAAGAAACCAATAGGCTCTCGCTGTAGATGTCACAGCTGACCATTCTGAGTCCACATTCAGGAAAAAGTATTCAATTGATAGAAATGTTGTCTAATTTCACCCAGCCCTGCAAAATGCTAACCTTTAGGATGTGGTTATGACTTCTCAAGACCAGTTTGCTTCTGGCAGACTGTCTGACATATATAACAGTGCTAAAATAAATAGCAACCAGCAGACTTTGTTTTATTTTAAACATTTTAGGAAACTTTAATAAAATCCATGAAGGTGGGACCTTCTACATTAAATTTTTCATATGTAGAGATGTTTAATGTACTCATATAGTTTCTTGGATGAGATTATTTCCTGTTGTTAAATATGGGGTTACAGTACTAAGCATTTAACAATTGTAATTCCTTTTTGCTTTTTCTGTGATTACTGTTTCTGAAACCCAGCTTAAGGCTCCTCAGAAGTTTGCATAGAATTATCATTTTTATTCTGGAGTTGAAGAACCAGCCTTCTTTTGCCTGGAGAAGGGGAAGGTCAAAGACAGGAGTAATTCTTTGGAGACATGACCTGCTCTGTGACTGTTAGAGGGAAGTTATGGGAACTGGGCAATGACTACTGCTGTTGGGAAGGATCACACTTCATTTCCCTTCCTTCATTAGGAGATGTCAGTTTATCTGCCCCAAGCTCACAGGGCTTGGAATACACAGAGAGAAATCCTTTTGTGGTGTCTGATAGAAGAAGGCAACAGTTTTAACAGTTTTACTTCCCCAGCAGTCTGTTCCCAAGGCAACTGTCTCATTCACCTGACCCCAGAGTGTGAGAGACTGAAATGTTCAGGTTAGTGGCTTAAACATTGTTATGAAGGAGTTTTGCCCAATATAAAACACCGTACAGACAAGCTATGACCACCAAAGTCCACTCCTCCCTGTATATGCCTCCTGCCTGGAAGTTTGGACTATGAGTTAAGACTCCTAAGGAAATTTGAGATAAAAGTGACACTATTGTTCAATTATCTCAGGTCTAAGAAGTAAACAAGGCTGAGGAGATGAATGAATTTACCAGGAAAGCCAAACCCAGCAGCTGTCCTGAAAATCATCTCTGGCTGTTTTTGGGGTGTGGGAGGCTATAACCCACAGGCTCACCTGCTGAGGCCAGGTTTGCATACCCCCACAACCAAGGAGAGAGGAAGAGAGTTTTGGGTGTGTGGTGTAACCTCTGGTCAGAGGCAGTGAACACCCATCGTCCCTTACACAAACTCACTCAGTTATAAAAGCCCCCACCCTGAGAAGACACACCCACAGGACATTCACGTGAGAGGCAGTTGAGAATTGTCGTAAACCATCAAAGACTCCCAAGCCTTGCGCATGATACAAAGTGATGCAACAGTGCCAGAGTCTGGTGCAAGAGACAGAGTCAAACTTGTCCCCCCGCAGGGAGGTACCTGGGTATTCCTACCTGGACCAAATGTATATTTATCCATGTTTTGAGGCACCCCCACCACCTAGAGGATCAGAAAAAGAGGATCAATGGGACACCATTGGGATCCATCGAGTGGTGATATTTCGCTCTTAATCTGTGTCTCTGTCACTCTCCTTCTCTCCCACCATCTCTTTTTCTATTTCTTTCTCTCTCTCCCCATCTCCCCCTCATATTTACTGTTAAACATAATCCATACTATTGACTTTGGTATATGGTCTTGTATGCAACTTATTTCAGGCAGAAATATCTCTCTATTAATTTTAATAACCAGATCCTAAAACAGAACTGGCCTTGATGCTTCCTAAAGAAAAAGTTTTCTTATGTGTTCCTGTCTTCATTTTTATCATTCTCATTACAGACAAATAGTATGCACTATTTCTCTCAATCTATTTTCTTCAAACTCCTTTAAAGTAAAAAAACCTATCACTGCTGACAAACAAATTTCCTGTGCCTGAAATCCTTGTTAATAAAGTTTAGAACATCCCAGATATTCTTTTATAAATGAAATTATAAATTATAAAATATTTAAAACTCAAAAGTTCTACAAGAACAAGTCAGCACTTTTTCAAGAACTTTGGGAGTTAGGATGTCCTCCCAAAGTCCTGGTGGCAAAGAGTCTCTTTATCTATTAGTGTTCACTAGAAGACAGTTATTCCTCTCCTGAAACTGCAAGCCCCCTCTCAAATTGTAATACATCGGCCTTAGTGTTGTCTTCAGAATAAAAATCCACAAACATGCACAAACCATCAGCTGTCCCCCTCAAAAAAAGCCACCAACCAAACCTGCCAAAACCTAACCAATTAACCAAACAACCAAACAGAAAAACCTCGTATCAAAACTTTGGAATAACAAAGTATGCTCAGTTGTCATTATTCCACTATGTTCTTTTTTCCCTTTTTCTTTATCAGACAGTTGTGTGAAGACAAAATTATTTTTTATCTCTTACTGTGATATCTTCAAAGTTTACAAGTGAGAGAAGAGACTCAGATATTGACATGAAATATTACCATAATAACCCAACACTTGCAGTGATATTGAATTTAAGATGATGGCCTGCTAAATTTTTACTGAGATACACTATAATGTCTGGTCTCAATATTGTTTTAAATAGGATTTTTTTTCTCAACACCAAAATGGAATTTGTCATAACAAGCCCAGAGGAACATACTCTCATTCTTTTTGGAAATATTCAAGCATCTATATACTCATACAGGATATACAAAGCACATGTTCTTATCCTAGAGTTGATGTTGTTCTGGCTTAGTCTCTAATAATCAATAAACATGACCCAGCTCTAAACGGTTAATCTCACTCTCTCGTATTTGAGCTGTTTTTCTCCAGCAAATGATTGTATTTTTTCTTGAAACAAGGGTGTTAACCTCAATTTTCCTTAACTGTTCCAACTTCCAGGCTATTGAATTTGTTCTTCTGCAAGTATTGGATATTTAATTATTCATACCTCATGAAAGTGTCATCAATGAAGATATGCATAATTCCATCTAGTTTTACACTAAACTGAAGATAGAAAATACATGGCAAATGGGAAGTGCACTTTCCTCAGTTTCATCGTATCCAAGTAAACCAAACAGAAACTTGCACCTGTATTTCTCTTATTCTTTAATAACCAGTATATATCAGATATTTTGAAAAAGGCATGTGTGTCCTTTGGATTATGAAAAGACCAGAATATTTTTTAAATTAAAAGAAACCAAAACAAATCACTAAGAATGGTCTGTTGAAGAGAAAAACTTAATGTCTCTCTTGTCTGTGTTTCTTAGCAAGTTCTTGGACCACTTGCCTATCGTCAGTTTCTCTAGGGAGCCTGTGGGAGACCGCATCTAAAGCCTTGGAGAAATCCAGGTAGACAATGACCTGTGCTCACACCACATCAGCTGAACAGGTTATTTTGTCATAGAAGGCGATCAGATTTGTCAAGAAAAACTTACCCTTGATGAATCCATGCTGGCTTTTCTCAAACACATGTTCCATTTCACTTGTGAGGCCCCTAGGTGTATTCATTCCATAACTTTCCCGAGGACTAAAAAAGTATGACTGATGAATTTAAAATTTCCTGGAACCTCCTTTAAACCCTTCTTAGATGAGGGTGACATGAGCCTTCTTCCAGTGACTTTTCAAAGATTACGGAGAATGGCCTCACAACAATGTCAGCCAGCTCTTCTAACAGCCCTCTTGGATGTGTATTGTCAGGGCCCATCGATTTGTAGGGATCAAGCTCCTGTAGCAGTTCACATACCAACTGGTGGTAGGTTTGTGCTTGCAGCAACCTGGATTTTCATTCCCAAGGTCTGGGGCCCAACAGTGACGGTAAAGGCAGAAGTGATGAAAGTATTCTTAACCTTTTCAGCATTGTTGGTAACAATTCACCTCTCTGATTGACGAAAACCAAGCTGGGTAAGCCTTGCTCAGAAAGCTGCCAGTTAAAGTTGCCAGATCCTTGCTGAGCTCTCTGTTCTTCCTTGCTTTTTTCCTGCCTTTGGAAACCCACATGTACATCTTTTTCTAGCACTCAGCCACAGAACTGAACATTGCCACAGCTGCACTGACTAATGTGGATAGAGATCATAAAATATAGTGGAAAAATATGCCACACAACAATTTGCAGGAGATAACTATAGAGAGTGTCAGGTGTCCATTACCACCTCCTCACCGTGCCTGGATCATTATGCATTGCAGAGTTGTGGGTTTGGGATTTTTGCTTTTAATTTCTGTGTGATAAAGGCTTTCTTAATAAGATATTAACCACAACATGCAAAAGCTACAGGTAGTTGGCAATAAGCAATAAGAATTTGAGAAAAGGTTGAAAAATGTGGTCTATTATTCCTCTGCTCGAGTAAAGCATTGTGAAAAGCTCTTTGAGCACTGAATACACAGCTGGGAGGGAAAAGAGATGTGAGCTGTAGTCAGTAGCAGCATAAAGTATAAAATACATTGATGTTCAAAAACGTTCAGGGAGTGGAGGCTCAGCTGTGCAACTAGTACAGAGCCAAATTAGAAATGACAAACACACAATATAAAATATAATATGGGTCTGAAGTCTAGAATGAAAGAGTTGAAGACCCTGCCCACATTTCTATAATTATTTAGAGTAAGGGCAATGGTAGGATTACTACATTGCAATAACAGTAGTTGCAGCGATGTTATTTTTTGCTAATTCCTCTGCAGTGCAAATATTAAGGATGCCATGGCAACAGTCTGTAATATCACCAAAATAATTTTCTGAACCTACAACAACAAAATGCTAAAACAGGACAAAATAAGAGGAGGTAGGACTCAGTCTCTAGCAGGATGATCTTCAACCACGCACTCTCTGACTTCAGCTATATGTTTGTGTCCACAGGTTGAAGTGAGCTAGAGTTTTCCTGGTAAACATTCAGAGATGGAAAAGCAGTGTGCATGCATCTATGTCCAAGATTTCAAAGGACCTGTGGAAGTTTTATAACTTTCCAAACACTGTGTGGCTGATTCCTCATTCCAAAAGTGAAAAGTGTGAGAAGATTCACAAGTATGCTTTTAGTTTTGAAGATCAAATTTCAATGAACTTGGGTTTGGTGCAGCCTTAAGGCATTCTTTTGAACCATGCTGAGTACTTGGCTTCTGCTTTGACAAGTGCTTTACAGTCTTCCTGCTAGTTTAAGGTTAACTTCATATGAGTATCAGAGTTTCTCAAACTCATCTGTAAATGTTTTTACCGAAAAAAAAAAAAAAAAAATTACCTTCTTATTTCTTTAACCATAATGAAAAGGAAAAACTACTATAACATTTAAAAGATGGATTGTCATCACTTTTACAGTCACTATATTCTCACAGTTAATTGTGGATAGGTAGTGGTCAGCAGCTCAGAAAATTGTGTCTCTTTCCTAACATATCTAACTGCTGAAGAATTAATGACATTTACAAGAGGTATTAAATAGTGAGATACTGTAATTACCATCCAGCTCAGAAACTGTGCAGTTCAAGAGACCAAAAAGGGGTCAGGAAGTAGCAAACATTCATGACAGAAGGCTGGTATATCATTTTTATTGTCCTAATTTTCACCAGTTTCTTATTCTCGGTCTAAAGGATGTTGAATGCAATCAGGCCAAGGAGCTTCCTCTAAAGAATTATCTCCTGTGGCCTTTTACTACATGTCCTGCCATCACCCAATGGGGGAATTGCTCTCAGTGAGAAGTTTGAACTAGACAACCTGTGTTGTCTCATAAGGGCTCAGCTTCCAGTCCTCATAAGAATGTGTAGAAACTGAGAACTGATCATAAGCTGAAAGATCAGTCTGAATTGGTGAGCTGCTGACACACGCATTTACTGAATAACAATTTACTGACTTACTGATTTAGGAAGCTCAGGGCAGGTTGTTTAAAGGTTCATCTGCAGCAATCTCTGGAAACTGGAAGAAACCTGTAGGCTAAAAAAAAAAAAAAAAATTTGTAGTGGCTAATGGCAAGTTAATAAGTTTCTATGTGGGCTGAAACAGTCAGCAGTTGTGTAATATGTGTAATGACTACGATTAATAAAGAACCTGTTTAATTTTAGGACCCAGAAAACTTTTCTCTTATTACTCAGTAAACATTATTTAAAGTAAGTTAGGAATTCTCAGTGTAGATAATCCCAATGCAAGAGAGTACACTAGGCAAACAAAGCACCTCCTATAAACAGAAAAAATAATGTCAAACATATGCTGCATTATCATTTAAAAAACCCACAAACAAAAAAGACTTGATTAAGCTTTGAAGCACTCTCAGGAAAAATTGAGTTGCACAGAATTACTCTATGGGAGAAAAAAAGGTAAAACTTCATTGCTATTTACACCAAGAAAAGGAGGGGGAAAAGAAAGAGTGGAAGAACAAAAAGAAAGAAATCAAAGCTGAATTTACAGGGAGAGTTGATGGATTCTTAAAGTAAGAAATGTGGAAGCACTTATATTCCAGATTCAGAAAGGTTTCATAATTGGATATTCTTTACATTCAGAGGACTATCAGTCAGGGTCAAGTCACACATCCCAGTTTCAGAGTATATGCCAGGGAAAGAAAAGTAACTTTATGTAGTTTATTGTAGGCTGTGAGATTTGAGACTGATACAGAGAAACTCCTACATTGCATGGGACACCTTCTAAAAAAATCATCCTTCAGACACTGAAATCATTGATGAGCGTATTTTGATAAGTTCTATGACTCATGCAAGAAAGACACTTCAGGCATACAAATTTGGGGGGTTTTTTGGTACGTTTTTAAAAATGACATCAAAGACACTTCTTAGAAGAGATTAAAAGGGAAAACAGACATTACAGTGTACACAACCATATGTTACATTTAAAATACTGAAGATATTCTAATGTGTAAATTTGAGATGCTTGTGATTTACTTCTTTTACATCAAAAAAAACCCCATGCCCAAACCAATGAACTATCCTGGGAAAGCACGAAAACAGCAAGTACTACAGAATGCATATGCAAGCTGAAAGTAACACAGATAAAGACATCAACACAAAACTGGTTAAGCTGTGTCCCATGTCTCACAAACCTTGGAAGAGAGCATTATTGTCAGATACAAAAATACTCAATAAATGGACACAGATTTCAGGGTTCTGAGAAAAACAGAACATATCAATATCTTGAAGATGGAAATATTTCAAATACTAAGCATGACTGCCGCTGTACCACAATCCAATCCCACAGCTAAGTAAATGTACTTCACAGAAGGCAGTTGCCAGCCAGTTAGCACCTGTATCTGCAACCAAGCTACAACTCACAAACAACAGACCAGTGACCAGCTTGATTTCAGTTCTTCTTCAAACCCAGCTACGAGTAATCCTAACAACACTGATTTATAAAAATATTAGATAACCTGGGAGTATTGTAGCTTAAAGAAAGCAAAAAAACCCCACCTTTCTACTAAGAAAATTGCAGAGGCCTGGATGTTTCCAGCAGCTGACAGAAGACACACTATGCTCTGTTGCTTGCCAGATATTTGTAGTCTACAGAGTTGATTGAAGCAGAAAATTCACATGGATATGAAAGTAAGTGACGGTTACCCTGACTTCTTACTGACAGCCTGGAACATGTGACTTATTCCAAGGAGATGGATACCACATAGCAAATTGAAGTTAAAAATAAAATACATAGACCCTAATTTTAGGATGTGTATGGTTACCTACAGATGGTCAATTATATTTCCTCAATCGGTGACTATTATTCAGAAACCTGTGAATATTTCATATGTCAAACTCATTTTATGGAAAAGGTCAATGATCAAAGAATTAGTGCATGAAAGACCAGATGTATGCTTCAACTTGATCTGTAAATGTCTTAAATCATGCAGCGTAGAAGAAATCTCCACCTGATGTTGACCCTGACCTGTGGGCTGACATCCTTGCACAGCCTTGGTCCATCCTACTCCCCCTGGCCTTGCACAGACACTATGGACTGCGTCTAACCCTGGTTCTGCTCACTGGGCATGATCCTGAACCACACATGTGGGCTCATGTCCTGGCCCATCCTTGAGCCATTCCTGTCCCCAGGTATATACATGATGATGAGGCTGGGAGAGACTCAAGTGCTATCTGGCTGCTCCACTCCTGGCTGGAATGATGGAACGAGTCCTGGCTGCCAGACTCTGCCCTGACAGACCACTGGAGAGCCCCCAGCACTCCCAGTTCTCAACCTCATGGAGCCATCAGCCTCAGCTGTATCCTGACAATATCTGCTGAAGACAGGTGCATCTTATAGAGTGACATAAACTATATTTTCTCCTGGAGGATTCACATAAAATCATCCAGTGCCATGACAATTAATTTGTGCTTGATGAAAAGGGTAGGTGAATGCTACCACCTTATCTCCAAGCCCCAAATACCACATAATCTTAGCAACAGAGGCTTATGGTGTATACTGACATAAATCCAGCTGTCTAGTACATTTCTGGTTCAGAAATTTTCCATACGCAAGGGTCTGAAGGAGAGAGAGGAGAAAAATGTTAATTGTGCTCTTACTGTGCAACAGTGATCTCTGGCCATATCCAGGCTTACAATAAAGGTGATAGATAAATCAGAAGCCAACAGGCGAGACACAGAAACATGCCCCTAAGTACAGTAGATAGCACTGAGACAGACATTAGTGCAGTGATATGAGAATACAAGACCAAGAAAGTAGTTTCTAGTTAAGCAAACTTTGAATCCACCACAGCCTACAGTGCATCTGTATCAGTGGTGTCCACTTTCATCAGGCACGTATTGAGGTGGAAGACCTTCTGGAGGACCTCCTGTCTTCGGAGAATTTGTCACTGTAAGTGGTACCCAGGTGTCCAGATTCATTACTGCATCCACTGAGAGCAAAACTGCTTTGTATGTATCATCAGGAGTGCTCCCAACTGTGCTCTTCAGGACTGATTACAGATTGAGTGTGAATTTGCACTGAAAAAGAACGTTTGTACACTGAGTTACTGATGTAGACACACAATAACATACTTCGCACCAGACAACTGGGAAATCTGGGAGGTGCATTGTGAGTTATAACTTGGTGATAGGTGTGCATATAACAGAGTTTATTGAAATAAATTTCAAATAAACTGTTTTACCAGTCAAAGCTGATTCAATGAAATTGAGGGTTTTTTTCTCTGTAAAATTTTGCAATTGTTCAAAAAGTTATCATGAAACATATTGGAAACTTCTGAGTTTTAAACACTTGCAGTTTAATTTTTGAAAACTAAAAATGTCATTTCAAATGTTATTTTATTTATCTTGTTGATAATCTTTTAGTGGTATGGATTGATAATATGGCACAGAACATCTGAAAGTATGTGGCAGGAGAGAGCAGTACAGATGGGCTCCTTTCTCTCATTTCTGTTTATAAATGAGAGGAACTAAGTCTTCTCTTAACTGCTTCTCAGAGTACCTGACAGGGATAAAGTTAAATTTTAATCTTAAAGAATATGATTGAATCCTTTAATGTCCTAAATGTTCCCTTTTGGACAAACCACGCACTCGCAGTAAAATAAAATCTAAATTAATATTTTTCTTTTTGTAGTTGTACTTTTAATATTTCCAATGTCATGGGTCAGATAGAAATAAGCTATGTCCTTCAATTTTAATGTCAAGTGGTAATTCAATTAACTGAACAACACACTGATCCATTTTGTACTTTTATAATTTGTGGAATCAGTTCCTATATGTTGCATAGTTCAATTGATTGCATTGTTATCTGTGACAGATGCACTCAACCCCTTAACCAAACCAGCAATAATTTGGTATAGGCTCCAAAGGAGGTAAGGGCCTGAGCCAGAGCCAGACCAAGAACTCCTCTCGTTTCAATCTCTCCACTGAAAACCCACAAAGGACCTGACAGATACAGTGAGGATAGATGTGTAGGAGCTTGAAAATTGATCATGTCATTAGCACACAAATAGCGTGTGGCTTTTCTAAGACTCATTTATTTAGCAACAAAGAAAGTTCTGGATGCAAGTGGTCACATGCCTGCTTTTCCCATCACATGTAGTCAACCACTGTATCCCATAATACAACAGCCTGACTGAGCCTTTTTCAAGCTCTTGCTGTGAGGCAGTATTTGGTGCATGTCTGATCTCCTCTTGAGCTAGGATACCAATGTCAGACCTTTGGTAAAGCAACCAATATCACGGATAACCTTGTAGTGTGGTAACTTCAATTTGTACCTTGATAACTTTAAATTATTTTCAAATGATTGTGCTGTAATACAGAAAACCTTGCCATCAAACTTTCCTAAAATGCACTTTTACAACATTGTCTTAGGTTACAATGTAAGATGTAACCAAAAGTATGTATTCTATTATCATCTTCACAAGCTGTTAAAGCAGGTGGGGTTATCGAAGCGGTATTCGTTATCTCCTACCATTACTCATCCTTGATAAATCCTTCCAGGAGCTATCTCTGTTTGGTGGTCAGTCAAGAACCCACCACACGACTCACAGAATTACATCAGCCCATTGTGAAATGCTCCACCCAAGGGGGAGGAGCCAAGCATTCCCACCTGGATATAATCTGGGGTTTGGAACAGCACAAAAAGCCCTTACTTACTGGATCCCTAGAGGACAAGAGCTACCGCTGGACCTTTGGGTGAAGACCAGACCCTTTTCTACGGGATCACCACTTCAACAGGACCACTTCATCTGGACTGATACCACCACCCTGACTAATCGAGTATCAGATTGTATCCTGACTCTGTCAGTGTTCTTGTACTATTGCATTTATTTTAATTTTTCTATTAAATTATAATTCTGACTTGTGATCTCCCACTGTTTTGTTTTAAAACTAGTGTAAACATCATCATACTACAACTTTTGCTAATACCTTTGACAGTGGTTCTTCGAGCAATCTAAATCACCCATTCATGACATTTTACTGAAAATGGTTGAATAATTATAATCCTTTCTTGGTTGAATAATGAAGTTTGCACCAGGGCTCTCAGCTATTCTGTGACATGGGTACAGTGCCGCATTTCTAATGCACTGTCCCTTATTGCCATAGTGTGTGTGTGTGTAGAGTTGGGAAAGAGGAGGTGCAGTTACTGCCATTGTGCCTTTAACATGCTAAATCAGACTTACTCCCACAAGGCTTGTTCCTGGGTAGTTCACAACTTTAGAGCTAGGCTTGAAGCTTCTCATTATCTTCTGACAGATCTAGTTTGTGCCTAAATCTCTAATTAAGTGCATAAGTTAGTCATTGTATCTAGCTCAATGAAACATTATCACCCTTATTCTTCTTGATTGATATTCTAGATTCTCTAAATAAAACCAACAAATCCACTGTAATTTTTGGAATTGTCTCTGCTACTGCACACGTAGTTGGCAGCCAGCAGAAAAATAGCACCTCTTGTCACCTTGGACAGTTAAAAACAAGACAAGTTTCTCACACAAACAGAGTCCTGAGTTAAAATCCGTGTTTTCTTAAATCAGCAGCCACATAATCCACAGGACTGGAACAATAGCCTTTATCTTATTTATTCTATCCTAGTTATGTACGCAAGGTTTGAGTTTTCTCAGGAGACGACCAGATGGTTGGACCTCAGAGTAGAAAAAATAAATCTGCACATAACAAAAGATACTATGAAATATAAATTATTCTGTATCATCCAGAAAGGAAATGGCATTACAAGTGTAGTTAAGAGACTGAACTTGGTTTCTATGGCTGTAGAAGAATACGCAGGTCATCTGCTGAGGATATTGAATCCAGGCAGTTCAGGTCCTTACACAGAGATGTGGGGACTGGACATAGCCTTGAAAATATCCAGAATAATTAAAAGATCATTTCTACACACTGGGAAGAATTACTAATTCTAATTATATCCCTCTTTGGTTTACTTCAGCCTCTCTATACAGTAAATTACTATAGAAATTCAGCAATTCTGAAAGCACAATGCTCACCAGTGAACTGAAAATTACTGCTATAATTTGAAACTTAGTTCTTTATCACAGTTTGGTTAAACTAAGATATCTCTAAATTCTAATATGTAATTTCATGTCTGTATGCAAGAACATTTAATTAATTAAACTTTTGTTAAACAGTAATGGAGAAAGCACTTATTAGCCAACCACAACTGAATTTCCGTTATTCCCTCTAGATTTATTCTCAATTGTGTTTTTCTTGCCTCCTGACATTTGAGGCAGAGATCTTTTCATTATATGATGTTTGTATAGCTGTATGTATGTATTATATGATGTATTTATTGTATAGCTCATTCACGGTTTTTCAATACGTAACTATTAAAATCTATTGACAAATCCAGGTGTTATAACCAAAACTAATGATGCCTTGAAGTTATGAATGAAGTTGCTGAACCCAAAACAACAATTTGGAACATGTAATTCAGGGTCTAGAATCAGTTTACTATGCACTGAAAGAAATAGCTGCCTTGGAAAGATGATCTATAAAATTCACCATCTGTAACTACTTGCTAGGGAAAAAGATGTGCATTAAACTCCAATACTGGTCCTTCCAAGGCCTCAGTGCCTGAATCAGGACTTCTAGTGTCTTCTTCCTAGCAGGGCCAGGTAGCAGTAAATATTTTTTGAAAATATGAGCTTCTTTTGCAAAGTTACTGAGTCATGATAGTATGTACACTCTGTAGTTAGAATACCTCACATGAATACAACGGTTAATTTAATAAAATTTAACCTCTACAAGAATACAAACTAAATTCCCAACTGCCTTGTGAGAAAGACTAAAGCCTTAAAGAGTTATTATTCAGTTGAAATTTCAGAAATAAATAGAAGACTGTGAAACTGGAGTAATACACACATGCAAAAGGAATATACTTTTTTGAACTACTGGTTTGAGTTTTCTTTTAAAATCTAGGGATTTAAAAATGAATAATATAAAAAATAAAAAAATCTCAAAGGTCAGCCCAGCCCTCCCTTTTCCTAAGTAACTAGCTAATAAGCAATTTTGTACTTCTGATCCTCAGTACAACCAGTACTCATTCTCTCGTGTTATTTTATATAGAGTAGCCCTGCTTGAACAGGAAGCAGCAGCTTTACTCTACATCCATTTATTATTTTTTCCCATAAATGGGTGTTTGGGCACTGCCTTGCATCCCAGAAAATGGGTTTGAGTCATCTTTATTTGTAAAGAGTTGGGTAAGGTCATTGGTTTTGTGGTAGTACATTCTAGTCACGAAGTACATAAAGAAAGGCAGAACTACTACCAAACTTTGCAACAGACACAAGAATCTTTGAGGCGTATGTTTCATATTCATAACAATTTTTTTAGTCATACTAGTGATATATTTATCTGGTGACACTTTTAGAGTAATTAGAAAATTCTGTGCCTTCAGCAAATGGTTGGATATTTGTGGATGTGTTTTCTGCACAAGACTACTGTTTTTCCTGGGTTTTTTTTGCTTTTTAATGTCTCAAAAACTGATGATAGCCTTGCTGGTCCCATCACCCCAGACAAATTTCTGTGGCTTGCTCTGTATCAAAAGCCAATTTTTACACATGTTGCTATCAACTTCAGTCCCTGTCTTGGTTTGAAAGACAGGTGTCTGTTTAAGTGAGGCAGAAACCCCCTTTGAAATGGGAAATGCAACCATTTTCTCCCTGGGTTATTATAATTCTGAAATTAAGGGGCTTTCAGGCAAGGATATGAGAAATAGGAATAACAGTTCTTTACTAATTTTTTAATATATATATAAAACAAAACAAAACAAAACAATAAACAGCAATGACTATGGCAGTTATAACAGCACAGTCACCCAGTGCAGCCTTCTCGGCTGCCAAGCAGNAAACCTCTGATTATATCCAAGTGGGAAATGTTCAGTACCCCCTCCCAGGCGGAGCATCTCACAATGGAGTGGTGAGGCACTGATGGGGCCATTAACAGGAGATAGTTTGTAGTCCGTTATCTATGAGTCCTTTGGCAAGGCACAAATGCTCCCATTAACAGAACATAGTCCAGAAGGAGGAGGCAAAGAAACACTGCCCCACCTGGTTTCACAGCTCATGAAGATGGTGATAGAATATACTGCAATCCAGGACAGTCCCCTACCCCAAATACGGTATACAGATGTGGAGCTGAGTTCATCTGTAGGTTTATTTTTAGGTCTGTTTTTGTCCTTCCCCCCAACCCCAGTATATACAGATATGTAATATATATTATCAATATATAATATCTATTAGACACAAATATTATCTTTATATACACTATATATAAAAACCATTAAAACGGGGAAGGAGTAGTCCACAGCTTTTGGGAAAACCTCACCTCAATTAAGTTACTGTTGCTTTCCTTGTTTTCTTCTCACATCTAATGATGCCTACAGGAGCAGTGCTTCCAGGGAGGCTTCACCCCATTGCAGACTGTTGTTAGGGATATCAACTCTATAGGATTCAGCTGAAAAGTTGCGGAGTTCAAGTCAAAATTTTGTGAAGGGATACACAATCTAGTTTTCCCTGGGCCACAAATTTTGAAAAGTGGAGGTAGCAACTTGAGCAAAGACATTTTGAAATGAAAGTTTCTGATTTTTTCCTGAGTTTGATATGCATTCAAAGTTTGAAACCTCTGTATAAAATTAGGTTTTAAACTCCCCATTTTTATTCCGCTTGAAGATAAATTTTTATATGTAGCGGTTGTGAAATAGGTGTTCTATGTTCCCTTCATTCCTCATGCTGCTTGAGTGCATGTCATAAATAGGTATTCCAAGTGACCTAGTTTTTAGTACTTTTCACATGAAAATGAAAAAATTCCCAGGTTTTCAACCCAGTACTTGTAGCTAAGGCACACAAAGCCAGCACAGATGTTTGAAAGTTTAATCTCAAATGAAATTAAGATATCTCACAATTTAAGTACTCATTCTTTATCTCAAAAAAATTTTTTTTTTTGAGCTGTTAATAATATTTATCTGTAGGGAACTTAGATACTTGCCTGTTTATTTATTTACCGGATAGAATGAATTTAAAGTAACACCAGATATGTAGGGATAAAGGTGATGGTACCAAAGGTGTGGATAAAGTCTAAACATAAAAGAAAGAAGGCTTAAGAAATTTTCACCAATAAATGCATTCCTTCCAAAAGTCCTTGTTCAATAGCTAAGGTATTGAAACTCCCAAGGTTATAGATTATTTTTTAAAGTAACTGAAATTCCTGATATTGGAATGTTCATCACTAAATCTCCAAATCAGAAGACACCAAAATTTATCTGTTTTCTTCTATTGTTAATTGTCATGTTCTTTTCATATGTGAAGCCAGAAGGAAAAGACCGACTAGCTGAAAAGTTTTAACATTGTTTTTTGTTCTCATCTTGAACTGCTTTGTTAAACATCTTTTAAAACCTTTGCAAGTCTAAGTACATATTTCCCAATGTAACATATCCTTTAAAAATGTGACAACATATTTAACTAATAATATGAAGTGCCTTTTCTTACTTCCTAATAAAATTTATACTGTTGAAAAGACTTTTGAAATGTAGTTTTTAAGGATTTTCAAAATCAGTTCCATTTAAAATGCCTAAACTGGATTATAAAATAAAGACATGCAGGTTTGCTGGTCATGTTAATATTTTAGCATTGTAAAAAACCACAGTCAATGCATTTTTAAGTTTTCTAATGGTAAAATAGGATAATAATTAGCATTATTATTCTAGGCTATTTTTTCTGATGTCCTATCATTTCTAGGACAAATCAATAAAGGTTGATTCTTTTTCTTGAAGAAGCACATAAAATTTACTTAACTGGCAGTTAAGTGGGTTACAGTAACGTTAGGAAGATGAAAAATCTCAACCATTCATTGAGACTCTGAATAGCAGTTGGAGAAAAAACCACAGAAACAACTAAGCAAAACATACGAAGTGGCAGTGTAGGGAAACTGTGAAAAGAACAAAACATTCCTAGAGCATTGGGGGGAAGTCCTGAATAGCATGGTGATGTCTAAAAAAATCTGAGGCAAAGGGAAAATTTCTAAAATCAATAGGCTGTCAGGAAACCTTACTTTAGCCAAACTGTTTGTCTAAATAATTTAATATTTCAAGAAAAAGCCTTTTGACTCATCTGAAATGTTACAGATTTAAGTGTTAACTTGCAACTTTTTCATACTGCCACCTCTCACCTCTAACAGGGAGTTTAAATGTTAGAAATAACTCCCATAAGAGATTGATTCTCTGGATTTTCTAATATCTGACCTCACACACAGAGCATAGAGTTTAGGCCAAAACACAGCTAGAATTAAGAGAAGTTCTTAAGAGAAGTTCTCACCTCTGTTTGCAAAATAGTGTGTCAGGAAAAAATAAAATTGATGCAGTGAGGAAAAAGGCAATTGAAGTTAGATTAAAACAATAATCTGAGTTTTAATATTACATAATATAAAATATTTAGTTGGATAATGGAACAGGAGGTTTCTAGATCTTTGTCATAGTCCGATAACCTCTGACCTGAGTCTTTTAGATATTCCATGCATGGAAGGTGCAATGTATAACATAAAATGTACTTATTTGAAGATAGTTGATGTTACACAGGATTTCTGACATATCAGAATGATACAAAATATATTGGAAACACAACAAATTTATAAGATACACTTAACAGAACATAGTGATGGCAATACAGAGTTCAATCATAAAACCCATATCATACCTGCTATAAGGCTCTATAATGTACTTACCATCACACCACTGTGTGTTCCTATTAGCTATGAAGAAAACCGTGAGTTGACATTATCACAAACTCCTTGCTGTCTTCAAAACTCTTTCATCTGTTGTTCAGGTTTTATACTCAGTGTTAGGCTGAACCATGTGTACTCTCTCCACATTGCTGGTCAACTAACCCAGAGATACATCCACATTCTTAACGAACATAAAAAGAAACATGTAACGCACCAGCTGATCTACTCAAATGACATAGCTTTTTATCTGAAACAAAGCTCACTTGCTGATGCCTTCTGTGTTGGGATAAAAATCAGCTTTCATTACAACAGCTCTGGTCAGTCACATGCTACATCTTCCCTGACCTTCATGGGCACATCTTCCCTGCCCAGTCTCCCCTGAGTTTTTTCCCATTGTAGAGGTTTACTGCTCGGCCACAGTCTTCTTAGTCTAAAAGACCTAATGCATAAATATACGTAAATTGCAACACATTGTCTAAGCATCGTGTTAAAGCCATACACAGTGTCTGTAACGATTAGGTAATGCAGGGAAAACGTGGGCAAAAAGGCACAACAGATGTCTGACACATTTAGTTTGAAGTGAGGCACTTGAGGATATTCATTACATCAGAATGTTAATTCTTCGACATGTTATTGCTTTTTAAGTGTAAAGTACTATACTTAAAAGTTGTGAAAAAAAAATTTCTCTGAACTCCCCGATTTAAGCAGAACAGTGTATCTGGCAACATAAACTTTAGTTAAATTTACTGATACATACACAGAGATTTTAATTTAAATAAATGAGGCATATAGAAGAGCAAACTTCCAAAAAATAGGTAAGCCTTACTGGTATCACACAATATGTCACCCAAAATCCAGTGTTTTATTTTCCTGGCGTGCCTTTCACTGTGTCACCTTGCATGTGAATCTTTTAAACTGTGTTGTTTTGGCAGGGATAGAGTTGATTGTCTTTTCAGCAGCCGGTATCAGGCTGTGTTTCTAATTTTTGCTGGAAACAGTGTTGATAACATGGGGATGTTTTAGTTACTGCTGGACAGCCCTTACGCAGTATTAAGGCCTTTTCTGCTCCTATCTGCATCTCACCAGGGAGCAGGCTGGGGGTGGGCAAGGAGTTGGGAGGGAACACAGATGGGACAACTGACCCCTACTGACTGGAGGAATTTTTCATGCCATATGACATCTTGCTCAGCATGTAAAGTTGGGAGAAAAGCTGTCCAGAGGGCTGCTGCTCATGAACCGGTTGAGTATCAGTCAGCTGGTGAACAGAACCAGCTATTTTCAGATATAGCTGGTTTCAATAGAACAGATATTTTCATTTGCATTGCTGGTGTTTCTGGGGCTTTATTTCCCTCTCTTTGTTATTTATGCTTTAAATTATTATTACTGGTATATTTTCCTTATCCCAATTCCCAAGTTTTTGTGATTTTACTCTTCCAATATCTTCCACCTATCCTGCTGGGGCAGGAGGAGTGAAGGAGCAGCTGTGTGATGCTTAGTTGCTAGCTGGTGTTAAGCAACATTATAAACAAAGGTATGTTCTGAGTGTTTTAATTTAGGATACCTAAACATCCTGGAGAGATGGAGGTAAACCAGTCAGGAGTCAGTCCTGATTGTGACCCACCTCAGAAATTTAGTTGTTTGGCAACCCAGAGCAGGGGTTTAACAACCAGAACGGCATAGAATTGTAACAATACAGCACTTCAGGGCTCCTGAATTGTGAGCTGCAGGTGGCCTGAGTTGATCTCCTGGCGGACTCAAGGTCATTATAACTTTGAACAGCTCTAGGTTTCTCACAAAATCTCTTGCAGAGAACCTGAGACATTGGTTTTAGGCACAATCCTTCAGGTACAATCTTGAGAACTCTCCAGAATAAAAGTCTCCAGGAAGGGATGTGTTCAGGGTGTTTAGTTCTCTCTCTATATAAAGTAGGACTTCTATTTGACTTTGTTAGGTTTTCTTTTGGGCCTTGCTGCTACATTGGGTTATTATTTTACTTTAATTCTTGACGGTTCTTTCAACCAGAACCTACCTGTTCCTGTTCTTTGATCCATCTAATAGGTTGAAGTCAGTTTTCCATTTCTATGACCCACTTTATTTCCAGTATTTGGGCATTCTTGGTTAGAGATGGGCTTAGCTGGAACAACAAAAATGGAAGCACTCAGATCTTGGATATAACTTAGTCTCATGGTTAGGCAAACACTCCTGGAATGAGTACCAGACTGAGAAAAAGCTCAGATTTTAAGCATCTTATTTCTTGGGCAAGCAGTTGAATAATGATTTTATTATGTATATGCTTTTATTAATTTTTATTGTCACTTTTAATAATCCTAGTGGAATTAATCAAAATATATCTTTAATTTATTCTTGTAGATTTCCCTAGAGAGGAAGTAAGTAAATCTTCATACAAACAGAATTGTGTTAAGAACATGACTGCTTTGATTCAATTATATTCTTGTGCTCCAAATGAAGAGAATTGAAAATATTGCATTTTAAAAAACTTTTTAGTGTACCGTTTTAACTCTTTCATAGCTGTGGTAAAGTCTAATTTACCTTCTTTCTCTCCACGTACAACTCCAAAGACAGTAAATGCTAAGCCAATTTATGATAAACATCCATTTTACTGCTAAGCACTAGTGAAGTGATTTAGAAAGAGGTGTGGGGAGGATGAGATGTAGGATGAAGACTATAAAGCTGAAAATATATGGGCCTAATTTTAGAAAAAGATGAATATAACAGTGAAGCTAAAATCAATAAAAAAGAAAAGTGCTGTGGTGGAAACAGAAAGTCAGCTTTAAGTACAGCATAGAAACTCTGCTGGGTGCTGCCATACAGGACGATTATAATAAATCCCAAAGAATGAAAGGAGAAAAGATCCTGAGTAGAGCCATTTCTATCCTGAGGATAACCTTACTTTGATTTGTGTCTTTATGCATGCTCATCCTTTTTTTATTGCAGATATTTTACAGTGCATTGGCTGCACCATACTTTGAGTTTCAAACAGAAAAATTATGAATTTGGCTATGAGGGGTTAGGTGTAGGTTATTTTACCACATATATTAAATTGGTGAGTAGATATACCAAGAGGTAAATTACTGTATCTATGCCTAAATGTAAGCTAATAGTCAGATATATTATGAAATGTTCTCAGGATATTTTCGTAGTTCTTAGATTGCGTATAGAATTCTTACCTACGGTTTGTCATCTAGATTTTCCTTTCTTTTTTTACCCTCAGAAATGTTTAGCAATATGTAATTAAAATTAATGATGATGATCCATTTTGAGCAATACCAATTAAACTTCTATATATTTATTTTTTCCTTCCGAATCGTTTTAAAGCTTAGTATATTGTTAATATTGGACTGACATGATCATACTTACCGAGAACAGAGTCTTCTATTTCATAAACAAAGTAAAATGTATTTTCTCATCACTTCATGCACACTCTATATGTTTTCTATAATTTATTTTTGCTTTGTTTCATTTCTGGTTATCTTTCACCTTACTCTATCCTTTCTGATAAGCTATTGCTATCCTCTTTTCATTTATACATGTAGAAACTATTTAACTGCATTATATACTTTTTATAAGCTCTTTAAGCTTGATATTTTTCAGATTTCTCTTTGCCTTTCTTGAATTTCTTGGCTTCTGAAAACATGGATGCAACTGTTTGTCATGTTTGACGTCTTTGTTTATTTTCAATTTTTTTGTTTATTTGTTCTTTTTTTTTCCCAAGTACTGTTTTCATTAGGGACTTTTTTTCCTAAATTTATTTATGACTTCAGCTCAGGAGTCCTTTTCTGGGATTACTTCAGCCTGCTAGATTGGTGGGTAGAATGGGTAGGTTGTGAGTTCAAGAACAACCAAGAATCAAGGTTAAATGACAACCCTATGTACTATATAGTGTAACAAATATCCCCACTTGATAAATGAAGTGTAAGATGAATCCTATCTAATTCTGTCCATCTAGAGAACTAAACTGATCCCATCCCTTCGTGTTTTGCTCTGGAAATTTCTCAAGCTGCAGGCTGGGCAAGAAAAGCCCTGGCAGAACAAGCCTGAGGAGCCTCAGCCCTGAGGCCTTGCAAGGTCAGCACAAGGCTTATGACAATACTCTAACCAAATACAGGATTACAAAGAACGGAAGTCTCAAGACTCACAAATTGAAGAGAAATAACCATTTCAGCAGAAGAGAGGGAGCTCTTTTAACTGTTCCAGAGGTAATGAAAGTTTTTTATGAAACCTATATCTAGACACTCAGGTCAGTCAACAAAAGACAAAACTGTAAGAAACCAGCCCTAATTTTCTAGTCCCTATGAATCTTCTAGTTTCTTTTTTTTTTCGTCGTACTGTGTGCCTACTATGTTTTTATTTTTTACCTCATTCCTGCTGGTAACTGTCTGAATTTGGTGCTTTATAGTTGTGGGAAAAAAAAATCATAATCACTAAATCTCTTATGCTGAGATGGGAAAGTGTTTTGAAGGATTGTAATAATTTTCCATTTCTTTTAGAGCTACAACTGTAGCTCCAGTTGATAGTACAAAATAAATATACAGTGTTCAGTATTTGCTGTGGCATATTTTATTCCTTTGCTCATCCCTTACACATGTCTTTTAGCCTTTCAGAAGAGAACGTGTATTTATACACTATGTGTCACTTTTTAAGCTGTACTTTAGAAGTTACTTAATACCTTAATAAAAAACCATGAAGGAAATGAAAGACCTTAATAGATGCCAAGTTAAATAAATTTAAAGAAGGGCCTAGTGTTTGTTTGGGTTTTTTTTTTTCCCTTGTTCCTTTTAAACATTTCAATCATGCAAGAGTAATCACTATTTCATTTTACTTGAATTGACTGAAGTAAGTTAGATTCTATATTCCTGTTGGTCTTCACAGAACAGAAACACTTTATATGAAATGAAAATGACACCAGTTTTTAGAGTGGTAAAGATGCTTTTAAAATAAATTATTTTAAAGGGGGAAATAGTATGAATCCAAATGGAGTTAAACTTTTATAAGGATAGTGACAATATTGACTACTAAATAAATATAACGTGCAACTTGCTCTAGCTATCTAGGAACATGAACAAATGTTATATAAATACTGAGTTAGCTTTACCCATTCCCTTTGTCATTATTCAATAAAAAGGAGAAAAAGTATTTTTCTATATCTAAAGGTACTACATCTTCTGGATAAATAACTACCTTCACACTAGCTTTACAGTGTACTCTGTAACTTGTGGTAGTTACAATGTAGTATATACAAAGTCTTTTTTGTGACCATGTTACAGGCACTAAATCCAGGAAAAGCTAGCCTCTGTGAAGGGGAAAAAAAGGAATAGGTCTATGTTTTTCCAGGAGACTACCATCTTGTTTAAACTTGAGCTTCATTTGCTGCCTTTATTGTGATCTCCTTGTGTGATCATGTCCAGAGTTATAAGTATTAACAGTCATAGACAGTAATAGAGAAATTCCCACTTCTGTATGGCTAATTCTTGTAGTAAACCTGAGGAAGATATATGTCACTTTTGTTTCACTTACCTTTACACCCTTTAGGGATGAAATACTAGAATTATGAATGTTTCAATGCACAAGAAATAACTTTAGCTTTTGATGCCTTTACAATAATATTTGCGTATGACTCTACAACAGTATTCTGATTTAATTTGATTCAGCTGCAGAGTTTGCCTACCTATTTGATAATAAACTATTTACATCCTGTTTGTATCACTTCATGCTTTTTACATTACATGCTCCTGTGTACTGTGAGAAGGATTAATGAAATCCTGTCCCAGATCCACACTGGAACAGGCTCCCCAGGGAAGTGGTCACAGCACCAGCCTGACAGAGCTCAAGAAGCGTTTGGACAATGCTCTTGAGCACATGGTGTGACTCTTGGGGATGATGCTGTGCAGGGCCAGGAGTTGGATTCAATGATCCTTGTGGATCCCTTCCAACTCAGCATATTCTCTGACTCTGTAATTTTGTGATTGTAGTGGGAACTTTTAAACTACATTGGAATCTCATGCTGAATGTTGAAAATATAATTTAGCTGTGCATATGCAGACAACTGCATTTGGATTGTCCTAGTGCACCTGGTTGAGCTCCAGCTGTCATTCAGACTTTACCTTGAGAGAGTTACCTACGTCACATCTACCAACCCTCTTCAGAAATTTTGGACACCCCACATTATTAGAAATGCTGTTAGATGTTCATATGTGGCAACTAAATTAAGCCCAAATATGGAATTAGCATGTTATATTTGTAAAGCATACACATATTTACACTCCTCCTCGCCATGTGCTTGACTTCAAGTACTATGGGAAGATATAAAAGAAGATGATCCTGGCAAAAACGAGCTGGATAGAATTATTGCAGGTGTTATTTAGGTTTTGAGTGTTGGAAAGCTATAGCCTGGGATAGTTAAAAAAGTCAAAGTTCTTGGATAGATCATGCATCTGAGGTAGGGTAGACTGCAGGAGGAATAACTTTTGTCAGCTGTCACAGCTATTCTGAGCTATGCCCCACCCATCACCCCAGCCACTCAGAAAATATATGAATGTCATAATTTTAATATTCAGCTGTCCTACCCCTTGGCAATTTTTATTCCCACCATAAGAGGATACCAACTTTAAGTAGCAGTGACACCATTCCATTGCAGTTTATAAGAGAATGTATGAAAGCTGGCAACAATTTTGAAACATCTGATAGGATGAATTCAAACTGCTACAGTTCAGAAGTTGCTAGATGAATTCCTGAGGCAATTTTATACTATGCAAGAAGAAGCTACTAAATAAATGGGAAAACAAGTGGGGAAAGAGCAACCATAAACATTCTGTAGGAAGTCATGCTCACTGCTATGTCAGAGCCCAAAGCTTTATTGCCTTAGTCCGGCTGTAGCCATTTCCTCGCTAAAGTGAATAAATGTCAGAAGAATAAAGAGCTCATTGGTTATAGCTCTTGATGTTTGGACCACAAAAAAACGGCAGCTACATGACCTTTAGAAAGGCAATGTCCATAGCATAATATTGCACATTATTATTATTATCAAATTATCAGCTTACTCCCACAAGTAGCTCTCACATACAAAACCTACTTACTGATAAGATAGATAATGGAGAAGGGGGAGAGGGGAGGTTGGGAGAGCTGAAGCCTTAGAATATTTTTTCACTAAAAACATGCATAAATAAAAAACTCAGGAGGGATTATTTCGGAAAAGGGAACACGACAATGTTAACTGGGGATATAATTATGTCAGAAGACAAAACATTCCTAGTTGCTAATGAATGAAAGTCAGTACTTCATGCATTTCTATGTAAACTGATGTGGTACCCAAAAATCTTATTTACAGGAGAAAAGCATTCCTATAATTGTATTAAAATATTGTCATTCCCTCACTCTTCATGCTTGTTGCTAAAGGCTGAATGGTCAAGCCACCTGAGTTATCACAGAGGCATTCAGACTCTCAGAATGGAATTCTAAACGGAACATCTTCATTCCTGGGATGGAAAAAAAATTAAAATAGTAATGCTTTGGTTTATTTTGTGCCCAGTTAGAGTGCATCCTGTTAGACAACAGTGTTTGCAAATTGCTGTGCAGGTCTATGACAATTCTCCTTAAATGAATAAAGAATACTGTTCTTACCTAGAAAAAGAGTTTTTCTAAAGCAAAAATAAAATATATGAGTCTGCCCCAGGACACACTCAGTGTTTCTCCGGTTAACAGAAGAACTCAGGCTTTTTATCACTGCATTTTACATGCGTATCAAGGACTTTTCGAAAAGAAGAAATGATCTGTGAAAATAGGAGTAATAGTCCAAATAATTTTTGAGTTGTTTTTTTTTTTTAATTTCCCTCTTTTAAATATTTATTTCATAGAATTTAGATTGTAATTTTATAATATTTGCAGGCCATATGCTGGTGTGACATCATCCCTGTCCTTCCTTTGTTCCCATGCTTTGGTATTTATGTATTGTAAATCATGCAATTAAACTTGGTATTACCGAAAAAGTAGTTAGCAAGAAGTAATTCATATTCATTTAGAGAGTAATCACATAATTTTTAAATTATTATTAAACAGATTTTGTTTTGAACAAATGTGCTACTTCATTTCTTCCATTCCTATTTCACATATTTTAAAGGGAAGAGAAAGAAAACCTTTCATTTTTTCCTCATGACAACATCAATGAATATTTTTTTTTGAGCAGTAAAAATTCAGATATTTGCATATTGACACAAAGCTCTGCCGATGTTTGTGGGCAGAAATGTAAGTGTATTCACTGCTTTATGAGACTACGTTAGACATATTCAGTAGTTTTGTAAAATGCAATGAAAATCAATAGTTGTACTGGGAACGTGTGACAAATAACCTGTTGTATTTTTAAACACAGGTGGCAGGTGCTTTCCTTCCACAGTGAGGTGGGGTAGAGAATTGGAAGAGTAAAAGTGAGAGGTCATCGACCTCATAAGCTGCACACACAAGCAAAGCAAAACAAGGAATTTATTCATTGCCTCCCATGAGCAGGCAGGTGTTTAACCATCCTCAGGAAAGAAGGGCTCCATCACATCTCAGCATTTACTAGCGAAGACGAACACTACCAAAGCGAACAACCCTCCTGTTCCTTCCTCCTTATTCTTCTCCTAGTTTTATATTCTGAGCATGGTACCATATGGTCTGGGATATCCCATTTTTCAGTTGGGGATCAGCCTTCCTATCTGTGTCCCCTGCAAGCTCCCTGTGCACACCCAAGCTTGTCACTTATGGGTTGGGGTGAGGAGCAGAAAAGGCCTTGGCTCTTTGTAAGGGCTGCTCAGCAATAACTAAAACAACCCTCTGTAATCAACACTGTTTCCAGCACAAATCCAAAATGTAGCCCATACTGTGAAGAAAATTAACTCCCCCAGCCGAAATCAGCACATAAATGGAGAGCGAGAGGTTTAATTTTAGGTAAGTGCATGAACTTCAATACACACATGTTGCAGATTTATCTCTAAATACTCTGGATATTGTACATGATAAGGTGAGATAGAATAGGTCCACAATCAATGTATGATGAAAGTATTATCTTTGAACTGTTGATGTGCCTGTGATCAGATGGAGTCCATTAGAATATTCAAACACGTCTCTCAGGGGAATTACAAGGTTACTGATATAACAGCTTTGAAACCCAGGCGCATTCCCTTGATCTTTTTAGATCTTTTGTTAATAAACTGAAAACTTGAAAACATTATTGTTAATTAAGATCTGAAGAAAGACTCATGACAGCAAGAAAAAGGATACCTTTTTGATGCTGTCTTTTATGAAATGACTGTGCTGATTGGCAAGACCAGATGCTGTATATTAAGCATGTACCACACTTAATCAACAATTCTCTTTGTTTTGGAACTTTTTCTTTCCTTAGCTCTTTTGATACTACTTGTCAAAAGCTTCCCGACATGAATATTTTTCAAATAAATACACCTTTTGGGCCCTCTTTTCTGTCAAGCTCCTTAGGATTTTTTTTTCATATCGGGAATATCTTTAGAGTAATTCTCTGTTATCCATCTCCTCTTGATATAACACCAATGTTTTCATTATTTACTTCTTTTATTTGAAAAGCTGTTACTGTCCCTGGCAATGTGTGAGGACTGCAGACAACAGAAATTAAGATTCTGATAACGTATTTTCCTGTGTTTGTTTGATTTAGTATCTCAAATTCCCTCTTTATTTTCCAAGAAGGAATATCTGCTTTATTTTGGCTCACTAATTGCCAGGTCTTCCTAGACTTGCAGTCTCTTTTTAACTGAAAGACAATACTCAGTGATAAGAAAAAAAA